>JANAVB010031217.1:1672793-1694880 GCA_029216955.1 Iris pallida | reverse complement strand
TGCGTGGAGTGTGCGAGGCATACGTGTGGGACGATGAAAAAGCCAGTATGGATAAGATTTATATGAAGAGTCCGAACGACATGATGATCGGCTAAAAATCGTGCGGTGAGACACACGATTAACTGAGCCCGCACGTGCTGGAATTAAAAAAATAAAGTTGGTAGAGAGAGACAGTGATGAGATCATGAGAGAGGAGAGTTATAGAAGAGAAGAGTTATGAGAGAGAAAGTTATCATGAGGAGAGTTAAGAGAGAGATATAGAGAGGGAGAGATGGAAACAGAGAAGAGAGTTAATGAATGATAGCAGAAGATGGAGGGGTTGGCTGTGTTGGTCACACATGGCAGGCAGCATGCATGGTAGGCAGCAATGAATTAAAGGAGGAAGGGGCAATGAATGATAACGAGGGAGCGGTTGCAATGAAATCCGGTAGCTTACAATTTTATTATAAGAGGAGGGAGTGAATTAACTACTTCACACCACACAACAGAAGTAAAAGAAAACACAATAGTGAGAAAGAAACAAGTGAAAGATGTAGTCTGAGAGAAGTAGAGACTGAGGATGAAGAGAAGTAAGAGGTTGAAGAGAAAAAAAAAGAAGTAGTGCAGCCTAGAAATATGAAGAGCACAAGGTAACCTTTTTTTTAGTTCATTTTAGTTACAAAATTTTCTTTTTAGTAATTGTTTTCCAATCCTAAACTATTCTATAACCCTAACCATAATAGTAGTTAAATATAAATTGTAATCTTGATCCTAAAAACTTATTTTGACAATCATTATTATACAGATGGCTAGTCAAAATGATGGACTTATCTCCGGAGCACATACTACTGATTTGATAATTCAGAAGTGTGCATCGCATATATCTAGTTTGGTATTTTTTTGGACAGGTATATACAAATTTAATTGTGTAAGTCAATATAATTGATCTTTTTTACATGTCTAGTAATAACTTTGTCTATGTATTTCATATATATAGTTATACGATTATAATGCTGGTGAACGATTACGATAGCATGCCTCATGGCATTATGAGAGTGGCCTAGGGTATGGAAGGAGAGTGCCAGGCAAGTGGCATTGATCAGAGTATTTGGCTCTCAGTATATTGACCAAATATTTTTTCCAACACGATGGAGACTTGATCCTCAGTTTAGTTGTTTAGTTGAGCGTTGATGGCTTGAAAGAAATACCTTTCATCTTCTATTTGGAGATGACTGCTATTCTATCATATGTGGCAAATATTTTTGGATTGCCTATTAGGGTGAACCTATAATATTTGATGAATCATTTTTCGCTCACTTTGATATAGGGTACCTAAGTGTGGACATGCCAAATGTTGGAGTCCAGTCTGGATTTGGTAATAGCATATTTATGGAGTCCAAATCTGATTAAATATTTGATTAATTTGATTTGGATATCCATAATTAGTGCTGGGCTATTTTAGATATAATATGATTCTTAATTGAGGGTTTCCTATTTAAGAGATCCTATTATAATCTAAAATTGGATGTTGATGGGTATTTTAGGTGTAGTAGGATTCTTATTTGAGGACTTCCTATTTAAGAAATCATATTATGACCTAAATAGGTTTTTCTCATCCTATATAGGGGTGAGAGTGGAGGCACAAAGCACAGCACAAAAGTGGAGATTTGAGGTGCTCGTCCACAGGAAATCTAAGAAAAAGTTTCGCACTTTGCTCTTAGGACTTCGTCATCCAAGACAGAAAGAAGAATAGATCTAATCGAGGGGTCGTCAACTTCGGTTTGGAAGATTGCTACGGTTTGGTGAGCGATTTCAATTGTAATCTCTTTCATTTCTTCTTGAGTGTGGTGAGGGGGTTGAACCTATTCGGGCAAATGGTTCAATATTAGTTTTTGTTAATCTTATAATTCATCTGAGTTATAGAGATTGGGATTTGTCCAGGTGACGTAGTCACCGCCATATACTTATCTTTATCTGTGCTTGGTGTCCGTTAGACGGGGGTTGGTTATTTCAGGTGGGTTAGCCTAAGTTTTTGCTGCGGCAACGTCTCAGACACGGTATCGGAGTACAGGAGGGCATATCCGATTCCCAACATCTGGTATCAAAGCTTTGGAGGTTCTGGAAACCATATCTACGGAGAAGATGAACACTCATATGATCACCCTCATAGGGGGAAACTGGGCGATTTGGAAGCCAAGGATGGAGGATCTAATCTGGTGTAAGGACTTGCATGGTCCGTTGGAGGGCGACAACGCAAAGCCAATAGACAAAGCTGCTGAACTGGAAACGACTGGATCGGAAGGCCATTGGTTCAACCGCCAATGGTTGGATGATTCGGTGTTTCACCACGTGTCCATAGAGATTTTAGCAAAAACATTATGGGAGAAGCTGCATTCGCTGTACGAAAGGAAGATGGCTGGTAACAAGGCGTTTCTTATTCGCCAACTCGACTACTCAAAGTACACGGAGGGTGCCCCAGTAGCACAACATCTGAACAAGGTTCAGGGTATCATCATCAGCTATCTACGATGATGATGGCGATTGATGATGATCTTCAGGCCCTAGTGCTCTTGAGTTCTCTGCCGGAAAGCTGGAAGACATTGGTGGTGTCGGTGAGCAACTCCGCGCCTGATGGAGTTGTCACGATGGAGACAGTCAAAAGTAGCTTGTTGAATGAGGATCTGACGCAAGCAAGTGGAATCATCGTAGGAGTCCACTTTGGTGACTTCCTACGGGAAGTGAAGTCCCAATTCACAGACGAGGACAGGGAGAGTTCTCAGAATCTTGCGATTGTGGACCGCAAGGAGGGCTGCTATCACTGTGGCAAAAGGGGCATATCAAGAGGAACTGTATGAAGCTCAAAGCTGAAAAGGTAAAAGGCAAGAACGATCAGGAGGATCTCATATCAATGGAAGATATCATTATCGCAGCAACCGACGCAGAGGAACCTTGTGGCATGTGTCATGACAGCGACTGGATCATGGACACGGGGGCGTCGTATGACGCCACTCCACATAGGAGGATCCTCACGTCATACCGCGGTGGCAGGTTTAGACGTGTGAAGATGGACGACAAAAGGACGGCTACAGTTGTAGGCATCGGTAATGTGCACTTGACAACGGAGCTCGGTGAGAAGTTCGTTCTCAAGGATGTGCGATATGTACCGAGTTTGTGCTACAACTTGGTTTCGGTAGGGAGGGTGGTAGATGATGGCTGTCACAGTCTGTTTGGGGACAAAGATTGGATGCTTGCGAAGGGTTTCCAACAGCTGGCTCAAGGAAATTTGTGTTGTGGCATGTACAGGCTCAAGCCGCTGAGCTGTACTGGTAGGCCACAGACACCAGATGGAGGATCGAGGGGTACTCGACAGGAGGTGGATCATCGAGAACTTGCTGAGGAGGGGCTTCTAGGTGCTTGAGGGATACAGTATTCGTTTCGTCGAGACAAAGTGACGGATGGTGGTGAGTCAAAGATTGAGGGTCAGTCTGTTGGTCCCATGACAGCTAGTCGGTCTCCAGGTGGGGTTGCTCTATGGATTCGATTTGGCGACGGGTGGTTTGCGAAAGCTTCACGGAGCGACATCGGTTTCTGCAGTTCGAAGACAGGAAGGAGATCAAGGTTTGTAGCAAACTCAATCTGAGGCAGGAGCATCATCATTCACACAGTTCATGAGGAGCTGTGGGTAATCGACGGCATGCACAGTGCGCGATGTTCTGCTCAAGGACACATGTGTATGGGATAACTTCAAGTTCAGACACGAAGGTGGGCAGTTCAGGAGTTCGAATCTCAGGAGGACCGCACCATCTGCTTGGTTGGGCCAGCCAAGGATGAAGAAGCTTGTCGGAACGTTAACACTTTTCGGTGGAAGACAGAAGTCGGGGACAGGCAGCCGAGACTTGCGGTGAGGCTGATCGTCAGGGACTTTAGTCTTGATCATGTTATTGATATCGACAGGATCCGAGTGGGCAAGAGGTGCTGCGCATGGCAGCTAGCGTCGACGTGACGGTCGAGGAGCTGGAGACAAGGAAGACACAAAGTAGCTCGAGGGATCGAAGATCAGTGGCATGAGGAAGCAGGAACTCTGTCGCATGACGACAGACATGGAGTCCAGTTGAGGAGCCATGCGGTCAACACCCTCTCATCCGACTGGAGAGGGAGATTGTTGGAGTCCAGTCTGGATTTGGTAGTAACATATTTATGGAGTCCAAATCTGATTAAATATTTGATATAATTTGATTTGGATGTCTATAATTAGTGCTGGGCTATTTTAGATATAATAGAATTCTTATTTGAGGGTTTCCTATTTAAGAGATCCTATTATAATCTAAAATAGGATGTTGATAGGCTATTTTAGGTGTAGTAGGATTCTTATTTGAGGACTTCCTATTTAAGAAATCCTATTATGACCTAAAATAGAATTTTCTTATCCTATATATATAGGGTGAGGGTGGAGGCACAAAGCATAGCACAAAAGTAGAGATTCGAGGTGCTCGTCCACAGGAAATCTAAGAGAAAGTTCCGCACTTTGCTCTTAGGACTAATTTGCCATCCAAACAGAAGGAAGAATAGATCTAATCGAGGGGTCGTCAACTTCGGTTAGGAAGATTGCTACGGGTTAGTGAGCGATTTTAATTATAATCTCTTTCTTTTCTTCTTGAGTGTGGTGAGGGGTTGAACCTATTAGGGCAAAGGGTTCAACATTAGTTTTTGTTAATTTTGTAATTTTATCTGAGTTATAGAGATTGAGATTTGTCCAGGTGACGTAGTCACCACCATATACTTGTCTTTATCTGTGTTTAGTGTCCGTTTGATGAGGGTTAGTTATTTCAGGTGGGTTAGTCTAAGTTTTCACTGCGGCAACGTCTGAGACACGGTATCGAGGGAGGAGCGTATCCGATTCCCAACACCAAAATTATACGGTAAAGACTTGGTGACGTTTACTTGGCTCCGTCATAAATTTTTGCACCTAGATCTTATTGCTGATCAAGAGATCTCAGTGGATGATTATCGAGTAAGTATAATATTTATATTATTATTTATGTAATATATTTCTTAATTAGTTTAACACATTATTTCTTCATAATATGTCCAGGTCATTACTTGTTGTCACGATCCGCTCTCGAATAATCGGACACGAGTCGGACACGCCCAGCCTTTGTCGTTAGACACAACAAAGTAAGCTGTACCAATCTAGGGAAACTAACCAGATATCAAGACAAGTATAGAAACACAGCATCTATAAATGTATCCCAGAGTAAAAGTACAAGTATCAGAATTCTATTACATTCCAGCAAATGAAAGTAAGTCTACTAGTCCAATACAAGAAAATAATATGGAATACTAATGGTAAGCTCTAGGCTTCTGCAGCCTCTAAGTCAAGAGCTGCACCAGCTAGCTCTCCTGCATTAATTGGCTCCTCGCCATAGTACGTATCGCATTGAGCCTCCAACTCACCTGCAACATATCCTAGTCAGGAGCGGAGCTAAGTATATCCAAGGAATAAACATGTACATCATGGTATGAATCAAGAAAACATGAATATATGTAAAGTACAGGAAATGAGAACAAGACATGAAACTGAACAGGAAATACTGAAAGTAAAACAGGGAACATGGTAAGAGTCCTGAATATGAAATACAGCCTGAACATGAAGTACAACCTGAATCATGAAATACAACCTGAACATGAAATACAACCATAAAATCCTGAAATGCAACCTGAATCCTGACATGTACAATAATGAAATACATCTAGATTGATCGGCTTGGATAGATACAATGAACCTGAAATGGTACGGCTTTGGCCACGCGTGCACGGTGTGGGACCCAAGCTATTCACATGAGTAGTAACAGGGTTTGATCACATATCTATAGTATTTTCCCTCCCAGACGCAAGTAATACATGAAACATGAAACCAGACAATATCGTTATACATCGTGTCAATCAAGGAGACTCAAGAATGCATGCAAGACATGAGAAATGAACAAATCCGAGGAGTATACTTGCCTGGCTCCGGGTGATCGAGAAAGGGTAGTAAAGCTGGAAATCCTCCTGTTTATAGTTACAGTTTGATAAGTCAAAATGTAAAGTTGATACTTAAGCTTAAGATCACTAAATAATTCTAAGTTCTATCTATAATACTAGTCAACTTCTATTATAACTCTACAATATTCTAACCATGTATTGACAAGCGAGTTTATATTCTAATTACAAGGGTAAACCCTTAAGTGATGAATAGCCCCACACAATCCTTATCCTAATGACCTGATCATTGATACACATTAAATGATAGAGTTCAATACTCAACAGGGCACATAAACAATTCAGTCCTTAATGTAGGAATGAATCCTCAGTCCAAATCAGGACAATACTTCCAGTCCATCCTCTATATTACTGAACAATGGTTCAGTTCGTTAAATCTTATGATTCAATCCCTCAGTTTCTAGGAGACTCAATTCCTAACTATGGGTTCCTGCCTCACCAATATTCTTAAGGATAACTCCAATCTCAATTGTATGGACACCTCCTGAATATGTGATCCTTAAGAAATACTTTGTACAGTTCTAATACCAATCCCAAAATGCTGAAATTAAAAATAGGCATATCCTCATCCAAGAGGCAACTGACAGTTAGGTCTCTATATGACATTCAGTCTTAAATCATAGACTGAAACAGGATATCTCATTTCCTCACTGAACCAGGAGATGGAAACTCGATTTAATGACTGAGCCCCAAGAGTGCAATGAGTTCCCAGGTTCATTGCTCAGTTTCAGCAATCAACCAAGACTCTGGATATATAATTCCATCATTAACACTCGATTCAAGTCAGTTACTGATCCTAAAATGCCCAATCAATAGCTCAGTCTCACATATCAGAAAACTGGGGTAATGAATAACATCAATCAAATTGAGACAGTCAGCTTATGAAGGACTGATGTATCAGTCTTAAAATAAAATCCCAGGTTGATTTCACATTTCAATACCTAACCCCCAAGCACAGGCATTAGTCCTAAGTAGGATACTGCAATTCAGTCTGAATTATTCCTATGACCGTACTGTCATGATCCTAACACCACCAAGATCCCAGTCCTTTTAGGACTGATACCTATAGATTACACACTGTCACTAGACCCCATAGGTTAGCCTAACTATAGATGCTCTTGGTGACACAGGCACAATCAACCAATGAATAGTCTTACAAGCCTCAAGGCTGATTCAATTCAATCTCAGTTGAGATACAACATACTATAGTGGTGAACCCAATATATGTTCAGTCTAACAATGATGCCCTGCTATTTATAATCGAGCAATTGGTAGTTTTGAAATCAATTAAGACATAATTCCCTTTCACTTGACAGGTAAACAGATTTGAAAAAACTAATTGCAATTACCCATAACCAAACCAATTAGTAACTGTACTACCTAGGATCAGTCTATCCCTATAATTTAAAAGCAAGTGATATCCATTCTCTTCACAGATACTTGATAATACAGTTAATAATCAATTGATCAAGAATCAATGAGAAGACAACAGGATATTTACAAGAACGAACTGTATTGAATCAATTAACTTAGTAAATAATTAATTGGAAACCAGCTTATCCTTGCACGACTCAATGACTTCTATAACACGTTTTCCTAGCATCCTAGAGTTTCTAAAATTTCCATATCATCCTAATACTCCATGATATCTGATGCCAAGTACAATGACCAGCAACTTATTAGAGTGATTAGAATTACTTACACGAATCAGCTCCAAACTAGATTTACAACACAAATCCAAAAGTAGGACACAAGTTCTTCATCACAGTTATCTGATCCAAATAGCTTCAAGTTCAACACTCTGCTTGATCATCAAACAAAAGAATACACAACTTAAGGACTCGAATCAAACAGCATCAACCCACAGCTCTAGAATTTAAGAAAAGAAAACTTAAATAAAAAACCAAATACATATTCGAAAAATTTAGATCTGATGCAACTCTTGATTTCTGACCTTCAAGAGATTTGATCCATCGGTTCTAATTTGAAGGAAGGAATGAATTTGGATCTAAAATCTGCTATAAATTATACTGAATTATAATCAACCGATACAAAAAGAAGAATCTCAGTTAGTTTCCAAGGATAGGTAATTTCACCTCCTTAGTCGATTGATGATTTCAAAAAAGAAATCAGGACACAAATAGTAAATCAGGACACGAAGAGCATTCCTGAAATGAAGAGTGAATGCTCAAAATCAGTGCAAGTAGTTTGTTCCGAACCATGAAGAACAATGGAATTACAGTGGAAGAATCATTACCAGTTTCAACGGTTGTTGAGACCTCCTTCACGGCCATGGCTCAAATCCTTGGTTGAAATCAATTTGAACTGGGAAAGAAGAAAGGGGTTCTCTCCAGAATTTCTTGCAGAGTGAGGAATGGAAGGAGTCTGTGGGTTCTTAAATAGGCAGTTGAGGGAAGGAATTGGAGGGAAAATAGAGGAAAGGTTGTTAGAGCACATGGCTCACTGTCAGAATCCGTTGGAAGAATTCAAATTGATTTTTCTTCCTGAAGAACATGGCTAGCAGAATTAATCTAAATAGAATTTGATTTCTAATACAATGGGCCATTAGTCATTTGGCCCAAAAGAAATAGCCCAAAAGGAACATATAATACATGTTCACATTTTATATAATAATAAAAATATAACTCCAAAGGAAAATAACTACTTAGAAATTTACTTTATAAAAAAGAAATTTTACTAATTTTGAGGGAGTGAAGTTACACTTGTACTAGAGCCTGCTTGCTAGGCCTAATTAGCGCAATTTTTGTTTCCAGACTCATCAGCATTTAGACCTATCAATTGGGCCTGGCCGGTCCAGTCCGGTCCAAAAATAGCCCATGTGCCGGCCCGGTCCGAAAAATAGCCCATGTGCCGGCCCGGTCCGAAAAATAGCCCATGTGCCGACCCGGTCCGAATGATCTTGGGCCTGGGCCCCCGGCCTAATATTGGAACATTTTTATTTGCCATTAAAATATTTTGATCGCAATTTCAATTACAAACAGATATATATGTATTTATAGATATGTAGATGGGTATGTGTGTCTGTGAGTTTATATATATATAATATATATATATATATAGATATGGATGTTGTGTGTGATTTTAGAGGAAGAGAATGATGTTTGGGAGAGAAGAATAGAAGTAGAAGAAGAAGGAATAAGAAATAGCAGCTGCTGCAGTAGGAAGTAGAGCAGCACAGCAGTAGGAAGTAGCAACAGCAGCAGTAGAAGGTAGCAGCAGCAGCAGTAGGAAGTAGAGCACAGCAGCTGTGGCATTAGCAGCAACAGCAGTTTAGGTATTAGGAGCAGCAGTGGTAAGAAGAATAAGACGGAGAATGAGGAGAAGAAGGAGACGGAGAATAAGGAGAAGGAGACGGATAATAGGAGAAGGAAAGGAAGGAGAATAAAGAGAAGAATAACGGAGAATAAGGAAGAGACAGAAAATAGGAGAAGGAGACGGAGAATAAGAATAAGACGGAATAAGAGAAGGAGACGGAGAATAAGGAGAAGGAATAAGGAGAAGAAGAATAAGAAGAAGAATAAGACGGAGAATAAGAAGAAAATAAGATGAAGAATAAGGAAAGGAGACGAAGAATAAGGAGAAGGAGACGGAGAATAAGGAAATAAAAAAAAGAGAAGAAGAAGGGAATGTAGGAAATCAAATTAGAGAGGGTTGACCTAGAGTTGACCAGAGCTGACCCGTTGACCAAAAGTCAACTGTAAGTCAACTTTTAACCTAGTTTGATTTGGGTTGACTTCCAATGTTCTCCTATGACCAAGGTTGACCTAACTAGACTTGTCTTGACCTAGAATGACTTAATAGGATTTAATTTGATTTGACTTTACTTCCTAAACATAGTATTGATACGTCTTGTTATTTATAGGTCCTCGAGGCGCTGTATTGGATCCAGTTGACATATTATATCATATTACAGGCGAGTACATTCTCTGATAACTATTTCCCAATTTATGATAACTGTTATGATTTATGTACTTAGTGTAGATATGCTTATTCCTGACACATGGTTCTCACAGATTGGTATTCCTAGATCTCGACGAGAGATGTTACTCCTTGTTAGCTTGGGATGTATTGTGCAAGCTCCCTTGTAGCTCTTGCACAAGATTGGTCACTGATTCTAGAGAAGACTTGCTCCCTTCTCATAGAATCCCGTGCAGTAACGTGTCCTGTTTGGATCCATTCTACCAGTTGAGGGTGGGGAAGTAGTAGCGTATGCCTGTGATCAAATCCATCTTGTATTCTTGAACAGTATTAGTCATATGCCGCACTTATGACTAGCCAGGCCAGTTCTTACAGGTACCCAAGCCGATCACAAGTTGAAACTACTACTCACACACATTGGATAGATGGCTTACCCTGATTTGTGTACATACCATGATCAGTTCTACTTTTCCTGTTCTAGCTCTAGCTCTACAGCTTACCATGCCATGATACATATATGTACACTCCATGATTTTATTGTATATGCTCTATTTACAGTCTTATGGCTTTTATTCTATTTTGAGATCTGTTAGATATATGTACTCGTTCTATCCTGACCGGATATGTTGAAAATGTTTACAGATGCAGAGGAGGACTATTATTGCACTTACTACGGCCCACCGGACGTAGTAGGTTTAGAGACCGATACCCTAGATCAGCAGGGTGCAGTACCAAAGGACGAGACACCGCCTATCCTGTAGATAGAGTAGGTCTTTTGTACTGGACCTTGTCTCCAGTTACTCTTGGGACTGTTATTATTTTTGACTAGTATTAGAGACTTTGGACTTGGACTTGTATATTTTTGTGTTGGACTTGACAGGTTATATTTTATTATCGTGTTGTCTTTATCTTTCAGTATTTACTTTATCATCTTAGAGTTGTGATTGAGTACTCATATATTATCATTGCTTGTCCTCCGTTCGGAGTTGACCATATTCTCGACAGGTTTTGATATTATATAACTGTTGTTAGAGTAGTAAACCTACAGCGTTCCATGCCGTTTTTACGGTGTGGGCTGGGCGTTGTTACGTACACGTGCCCTTATAGCGGGTGCGGGTCGTGACACATTTTAGTGGTGGCCCACGCAGGTCCTGAAGTCGCAATTAGTGCGATGTCGTAGCAGCACTCGTCTTAGAGTGTTGACTACGAGCCTGTGTTACATATAGGAGGTGGTAGGCTAAGTACTCAATCACAGTAGGATCTTTCCTTGCTTATCTTGCTTACCGACTTTGATATTAATTTAATGTATTCTAGCTGTCCTCCTTTGATATAGTCCTTCTTGTGCCATATTGATATCTTCCTTTTATTCTGTCTCCAAGATGGTTATGACTCATTCTCCCGGTGAGGAGCACGGGAGACGGAGAGGTCTGCTACCTGTGGCGGATAGGCTCCAGTCACTTCCCCTGCAGTTGGATATTAGTAGGGGCTCTCGGGGGTACTCCTCCACGCTCTCGATGACTGTCCCTGGGGTCATTGCGGGTGCTCTTCCTGCAGTGTCGGGGGCTACGACGGGAGCTGTCGGGGCGTTCTTCCTCCTCCTCCTCAGCAGGGGACTCCTCCGCCGGAAGTGGGAGCTGTTCTTCCGTTGCCTCCTTTGCCCACAGACATGGGATTGATGCTCGTATTCTTTCAGCAGATGCTGGGGTCCCAGCGGGCCCAGCACGAGGCACAGATGAGACAGACTGAGGCCATGCGCCAGGGCATGGAGGATGCCCATAGGTTGGCCCTGGCTACGGTGGAGCGTGGGGCTCCACAGCGGGAAGTGCAGCAGCAGAAGCCCGGAGACATCCAGGCTTTCAAGAAGATGGACCCGAGGGATTTCAAAGGTACCTAGGGCATTGTATATGCTGATGATTGGCTCGAGGATATCGAGCGTCAGATGAGGGCCTCCCGCCTGGCAGACGACCTGAAGGTCGAAGCGGTTGGCTTGCAGTTATTAGATGTTGCCCGGACATGGTTTCGAAACGAGCCGGCTCTTGCAGAGAGGGCCACACTTGGGCTGAGTTTTGGGCCCTGTTCAAAGAGAAGTTTTTTCCTCCACAGACAAGATCGGCCTAGTACGGCAGTTTCAGAACCTGCAGCTGGACAGTATGACTGTGGAAGAGTATGCGGCGGAGTTCGGCCGGCTGAGCCGATACGCCGAGTATATGGTGAACGACCTAGTGATCCAAGCAGAGCGCTTCCGGGAGGGATTAACACGGGATATCAAGATCTTGATCCCTTCCTTCTATGCAACATATGCAGAGGTCTACGCGGAGGCTCGGAAGGTGGAAAGAGAGTGGGGCTTGAAGCCGAAGAGGGATCGTGAGTTTTTTCGGGGGCCAGTAGTAACGCAGGGGCTGCTAAGCGCCCTCAGCTTCAGCATCAACCGTTCTAACATCATCAGCAGCAGGTGCAGGCCAGGGCACCTGTCCAGAGGATTCAGCAGCGTCAGGGGCAGGATGATCCGCCGTGCCACTACTGCAAGAAGCCCGGTCACCTCTTTGAGTTCTGCAGGAGGAGGCTGGGGTTGTGTCTCTTTTGTTGCCATTGGGCATCAGATGCGGGAGTGTCCTAAGAACTCCCGTGTTGCTGGAGCAGCTCATAGGGCACCTGTTCCGAGGGCACCAGCTAGTGTGCCTGTAGTTCAGCAGGGGGGTCCACTTCCGACCCAGCAGCAGCAGTTTGTCCAGCACCGCCAGCAGAAGGATTTTTATGGTAGAGCCTTTGCTCTTACAGCCAGGAGATAGAGCCTATTGCAGATGTTGTCGCAGGTTCTGTTCTGCTCGATTCTTTTCCAGCTTTAGTGTTTGATTCTGGTGCTACGTACAGTTCTGTGTCGTTTCTTTTGCTCTTAGGCACAATATCATTGCTGAGTATCTTGGTAGGACTTGCAAGATTATGACTGGAAATGGCATCATCTTGGTTAATAATGTTTGCAAGGGGCGGAGGGTTTCTTTCAGAGGCCGGGAGCTGAGTGCGTGTTTGCTCGTAATGCCACTTCCGATTTACGATGTGGTACTCGGTATGGACTGGTTGAGCATGCACCATGCTAGCATAGACTGTAGAGGGGGCAGGATTCTGTTCAGGCCGCCAGAAGAGCCGGAGTTTGAGCTCACCAGAGGTGCATCGGAGCCAGGAGATGGATTCTGCGGAACGTTGTTGGCGGGGCCGTTGTTGCCACATCCACTTATTGCTGAGTTCTTGGATGTTTTTCCCGAAGAGTTGCCCGGGATGCCGTCAGATCGTGATGTTGATTTTCTATAGACCTAGTGTCGGGCGCTGAGCCTATCTCACAGCACGTCTATAGAATCAACAACAGTGAGTTAGCGGAGTTGAAGAAACAGGTCGACGAACTGGAGGACAAGGGCTTTATCCGATCTAGTTCTTCACCTTGGGGCACGCCAATTCTTTCCGTCCCGAAGAAGGATGGTACGGTATGTATGTGCATTTACAGGGCGTTCAATAACCTTACCATCAAGAACAAGTATCCTTTGCCAAGGATTGATGACTTGTTCGACCAGTTGAGCGGTGCAAGGGTGTTCTCAAAGATCGACTTGCGTATCGGGTACCATCAGCTGAAGGTGAAGCGGGATGACATTCTGAAGACTGCATTTCGGACTCGTTATGGCCAGTATGAGTATGCCGTCATGCCGTTTGGGTTGACCAACGCCCCGGCGGTATACATAAACTTGATGAACAAGGTATTCCATCAGTACCTTGACAAGTTCGTGGTGGTCTTCATCGATGACATTCTCATCTGTTCGAAGATGCCAGAGGAGCACGAGGAGCACCTGAATATTATGCTGGACACTCTCAGGAGGGAGCAACTGTATGGAAAGCTGTCCAAGTGCGAGTTCTTCTTGGATCGTGTGGAGTTCCTAGGCCATGTTGTCTCTGGCGAGGGGATTTCAGTGGATCCAAAGAAGATTTTTGTAGTGGAGTCCTGGTCTACGCCGAGCTCAGTAGCAGAGGTTCGGAGTTTTCTGGGTCTGGCAGGTAATTATCGGAGGTTCGTGCAGGACTTTTCCAGGATTGCCCAGCCGATGACCCGACTTACCAGGAAGGACGAGGAGTTTGTTTGGTCCGAGGAGTGCCAGGCCGCCTTTGAGGAGCTAAAGACGAGGTCTACAGCTCCTATCTTGACGCTGCCATCTGGATCTGGTGGTTATACGATCTACAGTGACGCTTCAGGACGGGGTTTGGGTTGTGTACTTCAGCAGCATGGGAAGGTGATTGCCTATACATCTAGGAAGTTACGTCCTCATGAGAGGAACTACCCTACCCACGATCTGAAGCTGGTAGCAGTCATATTTGCTTTGAAGCTGTGGAAACACTATCTGTACGGAGAGCGTGTAGAGATTTATACTGACCACAAGAGCTTGAAGTACGTGTTTACCCAGAAGGAGCTGAATATGAGGCAGAGGCGATGGTTAGAGCTGATGAAGGATTTCGATATATCCTTATAGTACCATCCGGGGAAGGTCAACGTGGTTGCGGATGCTTTGAGCAGGTATTCCATGGCCATGTGTTTGACGATGGATCGTCACCTTCTGGCAGATCTGGAGAGCTTGGGCATAGAGGTAATAGTTTTAGGTTCGAAGAGCAGATGTGGGGGTCTCCAGGTGCAGTCAGAGCTGATGGACAGAGTCAGAGCAGCTCAGTTTGAGGATGAGGCTCTGAGGGTCATCAGGGAGCAGGTCCGGGCAGGACTGTTGGATGAGTTCTCTATAGCGAAAGATGGGTCGTTGAGGTATGGTACCAGATTATGCGTGCCGAGCGGAGGACTTTAGGAGGAGGTTCTTCAGGAGGCGTATCATTCTCAGTACTCTATGCATCCTGGGGCCAACAAGATGTATAGAGACTTGAGACAGCATGTTTGGTGGTATGGCATAAAACGCGAGGTGGCTCAGTTCGTTTCTAGATGCTTGGTGTGCCAGCAGGTGAAAGCCGGGAGGTAGAACCCGGTGGATTGCTCCAGCCACTACCCATTCCTGAGTGGAAGTGAGAGCATATCACAATAGACTTTGTATCTGGGCTTCCGTGCTCTCCAGGAGGAAAGGATGTAATTTGGGTTATTGTTGATCGATTGACCAAATTGGCCCACTTTTTGCCTTTCAAGGTGGGTTTGTCTACGGAGAGGTTGGCCGAGATGTACGTGTCACAGATAGTCCGATTGCACGAGATTCCAGTGAGTATAGTCTCGGATCGGGACAAGCCGATTTACTTCCCACTTCTAGAGGAGTGTACAGCTTAGGTTGGGCACATCGCTCAAGTTCAGTACCGCATACCACCCCCAGACAGACGGGCAGTCGGAGAGGACGATTCAGACCCTCGAGGATATTCTTCGTACCTGTGTCTTGGACTTCGGGGGATCTTGGGAGGACCACCTTCACTTGGTAGAGTTTGCTTACAACAACAGCTACCAAGCCAGTATAGAGATGTCACCTTTCAGGGCTCTATACGGACGGAGGTGCCGTACTCCCTTGTCTTGGGATGATGTCGGCGAGAGGGTTTTGCTTGGCCCTGAGATAGTAGTGGATGCTACAGAGAAGGTCAGGGTTATCAGAGATAGACTTCGGGTGGCGCATGATAGGCAGCGGCTTTGGGCCGATAGCCACCGGAGGCCGTTGGAGTTTGAGGTATAGTTTAGATTTTTCTTGTATTTGAGTCTGATTGTGATTGTTTTAGATCAAGCTCTAAGCCTTGTGTTTTTGTTCTAGGTTGGTGATCTTGTGTTTCTGCGAATTTCTCCGACGCGTGGCACGATTCATTTTGGTGGCGGCGGGAAGCTTAGTCCACGATACATTGGACCTTTCCGTATCTTGGGCAGGGTCGGTGCAGTGGCTTACCGACTGGAGTTACTGCTCGCACTAGAGGGAGTGCACAACGTGTTCCACGTGTCGCAGCTGAGACGGTACATGGCAGATCCCAGTCACGTCTTAGACCACTCCGAGATCGAAGTGGGACCGACACTCAGCTATCTAGAGAAGCCAGTTGAGATCTTGGACCGAAGAGAGAAGGTGCTCCGGAACCAGGTCATTCACTTGGTTCGCGTTGCATGGAGACACCACTCTCCAGGTGAATCTACCTTGGAGAGAGAGGACGACATGCGGGAGCGATTCCCATATCTCTTCGAGCCTTGAGGTAAAATTCTTTCTTTTTTTTTCCTTGTTCTATTCATGTTGCTGTGTTAGTTCTCATTCAATTTCGAGGACAAAATTTTTTAAGGAGGGTAGATTTGTCACCCCCAGTTTTCGAATTAGAGGTATTTTTATCATTTTCCAAGTTTTATAATTTTTGGAAATTTTATTTGATTTTATAGGATTTTTAGGGATTTGTTTGATTTAGTTTGAATTTTATCCAATTTGGACTTAAGTTGGAGATCCGGGTAGCCTGGACACTAGTGGGACCCACATACTAGCTGGACTTGGCCCACATGCCATCCTAACTAGGCTAGAAACCAATACTTCCATGGCTTAACTAGTCATTTAGAGACATAATTAGTCAATTTAGAGTTAAATCAAACCAAACCAAGTCTAATGGGTTTGGAGGCCTAATGGGTCTCCACCCAAACCCATTAAGACCGCCCCATGGCCGGCCATGTATAGGCAAACCCCCTCCCTTTACTTCACTCCAAAGTAACTCTCTCTCTCTTCATTTCATTCTTTCTTTTGAATCTTCTTCTCTCTCACGAAAACCGATTCTAGGTATGCTCATTAACCCTCATAAATTCCCTCTTTATCATTTATTCCTTCACAATAAATGTAGAGGAGGTCATTCTCCACATTTTGACCATAGCTTTTATAGGTTTTTTCTAAAACCTAGTTTAAGGATTTATTAGGGGTTTCCTTTTAGAGAGGAATATATATATATATATATATATATATATATATATATATATATATATATATATATATATATATATATATATATATATATATATATATATATATATAAATATATATATATATATATATATATATATTTATATGGATGTGTGTGTGTGATTTTAGAGGAAAAGAATGAGAGTTTGGGAGAGAAGAATAGAAGTAGAAGAAGAAGGAATAAGAAATAGCAGCAGCAGCAGTAGGAAGTAGAGCAGCAGCAGTAGTAGGAAGTAGCAGCAGCAGCAGTAGGAGGTAGATATATGTGTGGTGTGTGTGTGTGTGTGTGGTGTGTGTGTGTGTGTGTGTGTGTGTGTGTGTGTGTGTGTGTGTGTGTGTGTGTCTATATATATATATATATGTATTGTGCGTATGTGTAGTGAGAGAGTGTGTGAGAGTGTGTGTGAGAGTGTGTTTGGGTGTGTTTGTCCATATATATATATATATATATATATATATATATATATATATATATATGTGTGTGTGTGTGTGTGTGTATGTATTTATATATATGTAGATGGGTATGTATGTCTGTGAGTTTATATATATATATATATATATATATATATATATATATATATATATATAGATATGGATGTGTGTGTGTGATTTTAGAGGAAAAGAATGAGAGTTTGGGAGAGAAGAATAGAAGTAGAAGAAGAAGGAATAAGAAATAGCAGCAGCAGTAGGAAGTAGAGCAGCAGCAGGTAGGAAGTAGAGCAGCTGTGGCATTAGCTGCAGCAGCAGTTTAGGCATTAATAGCAGCTGTGGCATTAGCTGCAGCAGCAGTTTAGGCATTAAGAGCAGCAGTGGTAAGAAGAAGGAGACGGAGAATAAGGAGAAAGAGACGGAGAATAAGGAGAAGGAGAAGGAGAATAAGGAGACGGAGAATAAGGAGAAGGAGACGGAGAATAAGGAGAAGGAGACGGAGAATAAGAAGAATAAAACGGAGAATAAGAGAAGGAGATGGAGAATAAGGAGAAGAAGACGGAGAATAAGGAGAAGGAGAATAAGGAGAAGAAGAATAAGAAGAAAAATAAGACGGAGAATAAGAAGAAGAATAAGACGAAGAATAAGGAGAAGGAGACGGAGAATAAGGAGAAGGAGACGAAGAATAAGGAAATAAGAAAAGGGAAGGAGAAGGAGAAGGGAATGTAGGAAATCAAATTAGAGAGGGTTGACCTAGAGTTGACCAGAGCTGACCCGTTGACCAAAAGTCAACTGTAAGTCAACTTTTGACCTAGTTTGATTTGGGTTGACTTCCAATGTTCTCCTATGACCAAGGTTGACCTAACTAGACTTGTCTTGACCTAGAATGACTTAATAGGATTTAATTTGATTTGACTTTACTTCCTAAACATAGTATTGATACGTCTTATTATCTATAGGTCCTCGAGGCACTGCATTGGATCCAGTTGACATATTATATCATATCACAGGCGAGTACATTCTCTGATAACTATTTCCCAATTTATGATAACTGTTATGATTTATGTACTTAGTGTAGATATGCATATTCCTGACACATGGTTCTCACGGATTGGTATTCCTGGATCTCGACGAGAGATGTTACTCCTTGTTAGCTTGGGATGTATTGTGCAAGCTCCCTTGTAGCTCTTGCACAATATGTGGTCACTGATTCTAGAGAAGACTTGCTCCCTTCTCATAGAATCCCGTGCAGTGACGTGTCCTGTTTGGATCCATTCTAGCAGTTGGGGGTGGGGAAGTAGTAGCGTATGCCTGTGATCAAATCCATCTTGCATTCTTGAACAGTGTTAGTCATATACCGCACTTATGACTAGCCAGGCCAGTTCTTACAGGTACCCAAGCCGATCACAAGTTAAAACTACTACTCACACATATTGGATAGATGGCTTACCCTAATTTGTGTACTTACCATGATCAGTTCTACTTTTCCTATTCTAGCTCTAGCTCTACAGCTAACCATGCCATGATACATATATGTACACTCCATGATTTTATTGTATATGCTCTATTTACAGTCTTATGGCTTTTATTCTATCTTAAGATCTGTTATGAGATATATGTACTCGTTCTATCCTGACCGGATATGTTAAAAATGTTTACAGATGCAGAGGAGGACTATTATTGCACTTACTACGGCCCACCGGACGTAGTAGGTTTAGAGACCGATACCCTAGATCAGCAGGGTACAGTACCAAAGGGCGAGACACCGCCTATCCTGTAGATAGAGTAGATCTTTTGTACTGGACCTTGTCTCCAGTTACTCTTGGGACTGTTATTATTTTGACTAGTATTAGAGACTTTGGACTTGGACTTGTACATTCTTTGTGTTGGACTTGACAGGTTATATTTTATTGTCGTCTTGTCTTTATCTTTCAGTATTTACTTTATCATCTTAGAGTTGTGATTGAGTACTCATATATTATCATTGCTTGTCCTCCGTTCAGAGTTGACCATATTCTCGACAGGTTTTGATATTATATAAACTGTTGTTAGAGTAGTAAACCTACAGCGTTCCATGCCGTTTTTACGGTGTGGGCTGGGCGTTGTTACGTATACGTGCCCTTACAGCGGGTGCGGGTCGTGACACATTTTTAGTGGTGGCCCACGCAGGTCCTGAAGTCGCAATTAGTGCGATGTCGTAGCAGCACTCGTCTTAGAGTGTTGACTACGAGCCTGTGTTACATATAGAAGGTGGTAGGCTAAGAGTATTCAATCACAGTAGGATCTTTCCTTGCTTATCTTGCTTACCGACTTTGATATTGATTTAATGTATTCTAGCTGTCCTCCTTTGATATAGTCCTTTTTGTGCCATATTGATATCTTCCTTTTATTCTGTCTCCAGGATGGTTATGACTCATTCTCCCGGTGAGGAGCACGGGGAGACGGAGAGGTCTGCTACCTGTGGCGGATAGGCTCCAGTCACTTCCCCTGCAGTTGGGTATTAGTAGGGGCTCTCGGGGGTACTCCTCCAGCGCTCTTGATGACTGTCCCTGGAGTCATTGCGGGTGCTCTTCCTGCAGTGTCGGGGGCTACGACGGGAGCTGTCGGAGGTGTTCTTCCTCCTCCTCCTCAGCAGGGGACTCCTCCGCCGGAAGTGGGAGCTGTTCTTCCGTTGCCTCCTCTGCCCACAGACATGGGATTGATGCTCGCATTCTTTCAGCAGGTGCTGGAGTCCCAGCGGGCCCAGCACGAGGCACAGATAAGACAGACTGAGGCCATGTGCCAGGGCATGGAGGATATCCATAGGTTGGCCCTGGCTACGGTGGAGCGTGGGGCTCTACAGCGGGAGGTGCAGCAGCAGAAGCCCGGAGACATCCAGGCTTTCAAGAAGATGGGCCCGAGGGATTTCAAAGGTACCTAGGGCATTGTATATGCTGATGATTGGCTCGAGGATATCGAGCGTCAGATGAGGGCCTCCCGCCTGGAAGACGACCTGAAGGTCGAGGCGGTTGGCTTGCAGTTATTAGATGTTGCCCGGACATGGTTTCGAAATGAGCCGGCTCTTGCAGGAGAGGGCCACACTTGGGCTGAGTTTTGGGCCCTGTTCAGAGAGAAGTTTTTTCCTCCACAGACAAGATCGGCCTAGTACGGCAGTTTCAGAACCTGCAGCAGGACAGTATGACTGTGGAGGAGTATGCGGCGGAGTTCGGCCGGCTGAGCCGATACGCCGAGTACATGGTGAACGACCAGTGATCCAAGCAGAGCGCTTCCGGGAGGGATTGACATGGGATATCAAGATCCTGATCCCTTCCTTATATGCGACATATGCAGAGGTCTACGCAGAGGCTCGGAAGGTGGAAAGAGAGTGGGGCTTGAAGCCGAAGAGGGGGGGCCAGTACTAGCGCAGGGGCTGCTAAGCGCCCTCAGCTTCAGCATCAACCGTTCCAACATCATCAGCAGCAGGTGCAGGCCAGGGCACCTGTCCAGAGGATTCAGCAGCGTCAGGGGCAGGATGATCCGCCGTGCTACTACTGCAAGAAGCCCGGTCACCTCTTTGAGTTCTGCAGGAGGAGGCTGGGGTTGTGTCTCTTTTGTGGTGCCACTGGGCATCAGATGTGGGAGTGTCCTAAGAACTTCCGTGTTGCTGGAGCAGCTCATAGGGCACCTGTTCCGAGGGCACCAGCTAGTGTGCCTGTAGTTCAGCAGTGGGGTCCACTTCCGATCCAGCAGCAGCAGTTTCTCCAGCACCGCTAGCAGAAGGGTTTTCATGGTAGAGCCTTTGCTCTTACAGCCGAGGAGATAGAGCCTATTGTAGATGTTGTCGCAGGTTCTGTTCTGTTCGATTCTTTTCCAGCTTTAGCCTTGTTTGATTCTGGTGCTACGCACAGTTTTGTGTCTGTTTCTTTTGCTCTTAGGCACAATATCATTGCTGAGTATCTTGGTAGGACTTGCAAGATTATGACTGGGAATGGCATCATCCTGGTTAATAATATTTGCAAGGGGCGGAGAGTTTCTTTCAGAGGCCGGGAGCTGAGTGCGTGTTTGCTCGTAATGCCACTTCCGATTTACGATATGGTACTCGGTATGGACTGGTTGAGCATGCACCATGCTAGCATAGACTGTAGAGGGGACAGGATTCTGTTCAGGCCGCCGGAAGAGCCGGAGTTTGAGCTCACCAGAGGTGCATCGGAGCCAGGAGATGGATTCTGCGGAGCGTTGTTGGCGGGGCCGTTGTTGCCACATCCACTTATTGCTGAGTTCTTGGATGTTTTTCCCGAAGAGTTGCCCGGGATGCCGCCAGATCGTGATGTTGAGTTTTCTATAGACCTAGTGCCGGGCGCTGAGCCTATCTCACAGCACGTCTATAGAATCAACAACAGTGAGTTAGCGGAGCTGAAGAAACAGGTCGACGAGCTGGAGGACAAGGGCTTTATCCGATCTAGTTCTTCACCTTGGGGCACGCCAATTCTTTTCGTCCCGAAGAAGGATGGTACGGTATGTATATGCATTGATTACAGGGCGTTCAACAACCTTACCATCAAGAACAAGTATCCTTTGCCAAGGATTGATGACTTGTTCGACCAGTTGAGCGGTGCAAGGGTGTTCTCGAAGATCGACTTGCGTATCGGGTACCATCAGCTGAAGGTGAAGCGGGATGACATTCTGAAGACTGCATTTTGGACTCGTTATGGCTAGTATGAGTATGCCGTCATGCCGTTTGGGTTGAACAACGCCCCGGCGGTATACATAAACTTGATGAACAAGGTATTCCA
>JANAVB010031217.1:1662793-1667793 GCA_029216955.1 Iris pallida | reverse complement strand
TCCTTGTAGCTCTTGCACAATATGTGGTCACTGATTCTAGAGAAGACTTGCTCCCTTCTCATAGAATCCCGTGCAGTGACGTGTCCTGTTTGGATCCATTCTAGCAGTTGGGGGTGGGGAAGTAGTAGCGTATGCCTGTGATCAAATCCATCTTGCATTCTTGAACAGTGTTAGTCATATACCGTACTTATGACTAGCCAGGCCAGTTCTTACAGGTACCCAAGCCGATCATAAGTTAAAACTACTACTCACACACATTGGATAGATGGCTTACCCTTATTTGTGTACATACCATGATCAGTTCTACTTTTTCTGTTCTAGCTCCAGCTCTACAGCTTACCATGCCATGATACATATATGTACACTCCATGATTTTATTGTATATGCTCTATTTACAGTCTTATGGCTTTTGTTCTATATTGAGATCTGTTATGAGATATATGTACTCGTTCTATCCTGACCGGATATGTTGAAAATGTTTACAGATGCAGAGGAGGACTATTATTGCACTTACTACGGCCCACCGGACGTAGTAGGTTTAGAGACCGATACCCTAGATCAGCAGGGTGCAGTACCGCAGGGCGAGACACCGCCTATCCTATAGATAGAGTAGGTCTTTGTACTGGACCTTGTCTCCAGTTACTCTTGGGACTGTTATTATTTTTGACTAGTATTAGAGACTTTGGACTTGGACTTGTATATTCTTTGTGTTGGACTTGACAGGTTATATTTTATTGTCGTGTTGTCTTTATCTTTCAGTATTTACTTTATCATCTTAGAGTTGTGATTGAGTACTCATATATTATCATTGCTTGTCCTCCGTTCGGAGTTGACCATATTCTCGACAGGTTTTGATATTATATAAACTGTTGTTAGAGTAGTAAACCTACAGCGTTCTATGCCGTTTTTACGGTGTGGGCTGGGCGTTGTTACGTACACGTGCCCTTACAGCGGGTGCGGGTCGTGACACGTTTTTAGTGGTGGCCCACGCAGGTCCTGAAGTCGCAATTAGTGCGATGTCGTAGCAGCACTCGTCTTAGAGTGTTGACTACGAGCCTGTGTTACATATAGGAGGTGGTAGGCTAAGAGTACTCAATCACAGTAGGATCTTTCCTTGCTTATCTTGCTTATCGACTTTGATATTGATTTAATGTATTCTAGCTGTCCTCCTTTGATATAGTCCTTCTTGTGCCATATTGATATCTTTCTTTCAATCTGTCTCCAGGATGGTTATGACTCATTCTCCCGGTGAGGAGCACGGGAAGACGGAGAGGTCTGCTACCTCTGGCGGATAGGCTCCAGTCACTTCCCCTGCAGTTGGGTATTAGTAGGGGCTCTCGGGGGTACTCCTCCAGTGCTCTCGATGACTGTCCCTGGGGTCATTGTGGGTACTCTTCCTGCAGTGTCGGGGGCTACGACGGGAGCTGTCGGGGGCGTTCTTCCTCCTCCTCCTCCTCAGCAGGGGACTCCTCCACCGGAAGTGGAAGCTATTCTTCCGTTGCCTCCTCTGCGCACAGACATGGGGTAGATGCTCGCATTCTTTCAGCAGGTGCTGGAGTCCCAGCGGGCCCAGCACGAGGCACAAATGAGACAGATTGAGGCCATGCGCCAGGGCATGGAGGATGCCCATTGGTTGGCCCTGGCTACGGTTGAGCGTGGGGCTCCACAGCGGGAGGTGCAGCAGCAGAAGCCCGGAGACATCCAGGCTTTCAAGAAGATGGGCCCGAGGGATTTCAAAGGGACCTAGGGCATTGTATATGCTGATGATTGGCTCGAGGATATCGAGCGTCAGATGAGGGCCTCCCGCCTGGCAGACGACCTGAAGGTCGAGGTGGTTGGCTTGCAGTTATTAGATGTTGCCCGGACATGGTTCTGAAACGAGCCGGCTCTTGCAGGAGAGGGCCACACTTGGGCTGAGTTTTGGGCCCTGTTCAGAGAGAATTTCTTTTCCCCCACAGACAAGATCGACCTAGTACGGCAGTTTCAGAACCTGTAGCAGGGCAGTATGACTGTGGAGGAGAATGCGGCGGAGTTCGGCCGGCTGAGCCGATATGCCGAGTACATGGTGAACGACCTAGTAATCCGAGCAGAGCGCTTCCGGGAGGGATTGACATGGGATATCAAGATCCTGATCCCTTCCTTCTATGCGACATATGCAGAGGTCTACGCGGAGGCTCGGAAGGTGGAGAGAGAGTGGGGCTTGAAGCCGAAGAGGGATTATGAGTTGTTTTCTGGGGCCAGTAGTAGCGCGGGGGCTGCTAAGCGCCCTCAGCTTCAGCATCAGCCGTTCCAACATCATCAGCAGCAGGTGCAGGCCAGGGCACCTGTCCAGAGGATTCAGCAGCGTCAGGGGCAGGATAATCCTCCGTGCCACTACTGCAAGAAGCCCGGTCACCTCTTTGAGTTCTGCAGGAGGAGGCTGGGGTTGTGTCTCTTTTGTGGTGCCGCGGGGCATCAGATGCGGGAGTGTCCTAAGAACTCCCGTGTTGCTGGAGCAGCTCAGAGGGCACCTGTTCCGAGGGCACCAGCTAGTGTGCCTGTAGTTCAGCAGCGGGGTCCACTTTCGACCCAGCAGCAGCAGTTTGTCCAGCACCTCCAGTAGAAGGGTGTTCAGGGTAGAGCCTTTGCTCTTGCAGCCGAGGAGATAGAGCCTATTGCAGATGTTGTCGCAGGTTCTGTTCTGCTCGATTCTTTTCCAGCTTTAGCCTTGTTTGATTCTGGTGCTACGTACAGTTTTGTGTCTGTTTCTTTTGCTTTTAGGCACAATATCATTGCTGAGTATCTTAGTAGGACTTGCAAGATTATGACTGGGAATGGCATCATCCTGGTTAATAATGTTTGTAAGGGGCGGAGAGTTTCTTTGAGAGGCCGGAAGCTGAGTGCGTGTTTGCTCGTAATGCCACTTCCGATTTACGATGTGGTACTCGGTATGGACTGGTTGAGCATGCACCATGCTAGCATAGACTGTAGAGGGGGCAGGATTCTGTTCAGGCCGCCGGGAGAGACGAAGTTTGAGCTCACCAAAGGTACAGCGGAGCCAGGAGATGGATTCTACAGAGCGTTGTTGGCGGGGCCGGTGTTGCCACATCCACTTATTGCTGAGTTCTTGGATGTTTTTCCTGAAGAGTTGCCCGGGATGCCGCCAGATCGTGATGTTGAGTTTTCTATAGACCTAGTGCCAGGCGCTGAGCCTATCTCACAGCACGTCTATAGAACCAACAACAGTGAGTTAGCGGAGCTGAAGAAACAGGTCGATGAGCTGGAGGACAAGGGCTTTATCCGATCTAGTTCTTCACCTTGGGGCGCGCCAATTCTTTTCGTCCCGAAGAAGGATGGTACGGTATGTATGTGCATTGATTACAGGGCGTTCAATAACCTTACCATCAAGAACAAGTATCCTTTGCCAAGGATTGATGACTTGTTCGACCAGTTGAGCAGTGCGAGGGTGTTCTCGAAGATCGACTTGCGTACCGGGTACCATCAGCTGAAGGTAAAGCGGGATGACATTCTAAAGACTGTATTTTGGACTCGTTATGGCCAGTATGAGTATACCGTCATGCCGTTTGGGTTGACCAACGCCCCGGCGGTATACATAAACTTGATGAACAAGGTATTCCATCAGTACCTTGACAAGTTCGTGGTGGTCTTCATCGATGACATTCTCATCTATTCGAAGATGCCAGAGGAGCACGAGGGGCACCTGAATATTATGTTGGACACTCTCAGGAGGGAGCAGCTGTATGGGAAGCTGTCCAAGTACGAGTTCTTCTTGGATCGCGTGGAGTTCCTAGGCCATGTTGTCTCTGGCGAAGGGATTTCAGTGGATCCAAAGAAGATTTCTGCAGTGGAATCTTGGTCTACGCCAAGCTCAGTAGCAGAGATTTGAAGTTTTCTGGGTCTGGCAGGTAATTATCGGAGGTTCGTGCAGGACTTTTCCAGGATTGCCCAGCCGATGACCCGACAACCAGGAAGGACGAGGAGTTTGTTTGGTCCGATGAGTGCCAGGCCGCCTTTGAGGAGCTGAAGACGAGGTTGACTACAGCTCCTATCTTGACGCTGCCATCTGGATCTGGTGGTTACACGATCTACAGTGACGCTTCAGGACGGGGTTTGGGTTGTGTAATTCAGCGGCATGGGAAGGTGATTGCCTATACATCTAGGAAGTTACGTCCTCGTGAGAGGAACTACCCTACCCACGATCTGAAGCTGGTAGCAGTCATATTTGCTTTGAAGCTGTGGAAATACTATCTGTACGGAGAGCGTGTGGAGATTTACGCTGACCACAAGAGCTTGAAGTACGTGTTTATCCAGAAGGAGCTGAATATGAGGCAGAGGCGATGGTTAGAGCTGATGAAGGATTTTGATATATCCTTACAGTACCATCCGGGGAAGGCCAATGTGGTTGCGGATGCTTTGAACAGGTATCCCGTGGCCATGTGTTTGACGATGGATTGTCACCTTCTGGCAGATCTGGAGAGCTTGGGCATAGAGGTGATAGTTTTTGGGTTCGAGGAGCAGATGTGGGGTCTCCAGGTGCAGTCAGAGCTGATGGACAGAGTCAGAGCAGCTTAGTTTGAGGATGAGGCTCTGAGGGTTATCAGGGAGCTGGTCTGGGCAGGACTATTAGATGAGTTCTCTATAGCGAGAGATGGGTCGTTGAGGCATGGTACCAGATTGTGCGTGCCGAACGGAGGACTTCGGGAGGAGGTTCTTCTGGAGGCGCATCGTTCTCAGTACTCTATGCATCCTGGGGCCAACAAGATGTATAGAGACTTGAGACAGCATATTTGGTGGTATGGCATGAAACGCGAGGTGGCTCAGTTCGTTTCTAGATGCTTGGTGTGCCAGCAAGTGAAAGTCGGGAGGCAGAGACCCGATGGATTGCTCCAGCCACTACCCATTCCTGAGTGAAAGTGGGAGCATATCACTATGGACTTTGTATCTGGGCTTCCGCGCTCTCCAGGAGGGAAGGATGCGATTTGGGTCATTGTTGATCGATT
>JANAVB010031217.1:1485293-1657793 GCA_029216955.1 Iris pallida | reverse complement strand
CTTCAATGGGGTGCACAACTGTTCGGGGCGCATGATTGCTTCGCACATCTGTGATGAAGCGCATGCTCCTCTCAGTTTTTAATGCTAATGATAACGCTTCGAAATAAACAAAAAGATTTAATGTTGATCTTTTTGGATTTTTTGCAGTTATCACTTTGTAGAACCCCATGCGGCGGCTGACGTCACCCTTCATCGGTTCACGTGTGCGACCAAGCCTATAAATAGGCGTCTGATGGAGAGAGAGAGGTAGTTCTTCCTTTCTTTGCTTTCTTTGCTTTCTTTTTCTTTAGAGTTCTTCTTCCAAAACCCTAACTTCTTTTTACGAAATGGCTCCCAAGACTCCTCGTGGTGGTGCTGGCTGAGGACAAGGCCGGGGTAAGGAGCCGATGGAGTTCGATGAGGAGGACGCTCCTGTCGTCACTGTGACTCCCGCCGACGTTCGACCCGCGGTGACGGGTGGGTGTCTTCTGATTTTGTAGTTGCCAACTCTTTTTTTAGACGAGTTTGGGGCATACGGATGAGTTGCATCCTGTTGCTGTGCCCTAACTCCTTGTTGCCGACGCGCATGGACTTCTGTCCTGATGATGCGCTTAGGCTCTTTCGCTGACGTGCATGGGTTTAGGCCCTGATTATGCGCCGAGGCTTCGCTGCTGACGCGCATGTGTAGAAGCATGGAATTTCACAACCAGAAAGCCCATGTGCCAGACACTACATGCGCCAGAATTCAGACAGAACACTTCACAGCAAAATCAATGAGTATAGACATTTGAAAAAGGACTTTTTATTTATATACAAAAGTCTATTACATGTCTGGAAAAGGTTGTACAAAGGAGAATTTCTACAAAGAAAAGATTCTAAGTTTACAGCCAGCGGCCACCATGCGCCCCCAGATAGGCGCAGCAGTCACCATGCGCCGCCAGTTAGGCGCAGCAGTTACCATACGCCTCCAACCAGGCGCATCCCACCATCTCTTCAGCAGCTCAGTTATGTGCATCCAGCTCAGTTATGTGCATCCCTTCAGCAGCCCAGTTATGTGCCGCTCTTCCAGCCAGGCTCACCTGATAAGTGCTTCGCCAAGCAAAGCATTTAACCCTCTGGCTGGAACCAAGGAAGAGAAGAGCACCGCAAGGCTGTGGCCAGGGGAGGCTTTGAAAGAGCCTCCAAAGATCAAGGAAGACCGTGATCGAAACCGCGACAAAAGGAGCAGCTTTCAAACCTACTAGAGTGGGCAACCCCCACTTTGAAGGAAGAAAGAGCCTAGCACCGCCATTCCGATCTACGGCTCTTCTAGAATAACGGAGACGAGGCCCGAGCATCCCTATCTTTGGATGCAACAGGCACCTTCCGCCTGCCTCAGAAGCCCTCGACTTCGTCTTTTGGATGTAACAGTCACCTTCAAGTGCATCGAAGACGACATGGCATTTCATTTTCACCCTCGGGAGCACCTCATCGACAGAATGCACCCGCATATCCAAGTTCATGTTGGAAGTACGTGAGGGAATGAGAAGCAAACCTTCTCTCCATGCCACTATTTATAGGCCGGGCAAATCAAACCCACGCGCCAAGTGGATGGCTCTCCGAATTCCGTGCAATGAATTTACATTAAATGGATGAACCGGACGCCTCGAATTCAGCCAAACGGCTATTTAAAGCACTCGAGGAGCGAAACAGCCGCATCATTAAAAGACATGTCAGATGCGCCAGCCAGACAGCGCATCACACGGACGCGCCCTTCGGCATCAGGCGCATCACACAGACGCGCCCTCCATACCAGGCGCATCACAGAGGATGCACCCCCACACATCCCCATACCAAGTGGAACAACAATCGACGCGCCCACTCAACTGTCTATCGAATGTCACAAACATTAAATGCTGAACTGACAGAGTTGGCAGCACGCTTCCTAAAGTCTGAACAGTTGACAGCTTTTTCAGAAAATGAAGCGTCGGCAAGTCAGCACCATCATGACTTTACTCCGACGGCTACTGCCACGTGGCCACTCAACCACCCGCATGCGCCTCTGCAGCCATGCGTCCAAATCAGCATGCGCCTCAAAAGCCATACGCCCCAGACTGCTCTCTGATCCCAAAAGACAGAAAAGAAGTCGCCTGCATGCGCCTCAAAAGCCATGCGCCCCGAACGGTTTGTAACTCCTAAAGATTATGAGCCGCAGCCTCCTCCTGCGTCCAATCCAAGGCACAGCTCACCAGATTACTCCCCCCACCAAATCCGAGATCTCTGAGCCATGAGTCGACGATACGTGTCCTTTGACTCAACTCATCCAAGATTTCAGCAACAGAAAGATCTTCTCCTTTGCTACGTGCCGGCTCACAACAGCAACATGAAGAAGTCAACCCCTCGATCAGGGCGCATCATCCACGCGCCTCCATCAGCAATCCCCACGTAGCATCCCCACATACCAGCGCATCCTACATGCGCGCATGAGCAGCCAGCCTGCAAAACTATAAATAGAGGGATCATTTCCTTCACACACAGACAGAGGAGAATCCTGAACGAACATACTCACCAGAGAGGCAGCTACAGACACTCAACGTCTTCCTCCTCTCAGCAAGCTCCAGCACCCAGAGCAATCTACACCTTCAGAGAACCGATAACCGTCGTCAGTCCGTCAACGGAGTCAACACATTACCACTCGCTCCATTGGCACTAAGGATCCAGTTTAAACAAAAGTGTACTCCTAGGACTACATCGAAGTCCTATATTGTAACACTGTTCTGTTTGTGTTAAAGTTTTCAATCAAACAATTTTAATGGCAAACAGCATGGGCTTAGGCCCTGATTATGTGCCGAAGCTTCACTGCTGACGTGCATGGGCTTAGGCCCGGATTATGCGCCAAAGCTTCACTGCTGATGCGCATGGGCTTAGGCCCTGATTATGTGCCAGGCTGCTGATGCGCCCCAAAATGTTTTGTCTTTGAAGCCTCTAAATTTTCTCTTACTGGCTGACTTTTGTTTTTGCTGTGTCAGTGTCGATAACTATCCCCTTGCTAAACGAAGTCCTTCTGGATGCTTCGCTTTGCCAAATGGGGGTCAACTTCAACGAGGAAGTTATTAACCCAGCGAAGGCTGCTATCATGCTGGATCAGCCTCCCGAGAGGATGTTGCAAATTTGGGATCATTAGTCTGTTTTTCTCCAAAGTATGATGGAGAGCGGCAAACTGAAGTTTGTTGAATCCAAGAATGTGACTTTCTTGAAACCAGCCTTTCTGTTTGGTGACCGCTTGATCTCCATTGAGGCAAAGATACTGAAGATCAAAGAAGACTGGTTCTTCACAGCGAAGGGCGTGGCCTGTACATGCGGTGGTCTGAGCGTCAATTGCCACTGACGACTTTCTACCGTTTGGCCTCCAAGAGGAGGATGCCATGGGAACTTACTCCTTCTCAAGGAGGGGCAGTGGGGGATACCCTTCGTATTGATGTTACTTCAAATCAAAGAGATAACTTGGCCTCCTTGCGAGCCGGGACCTCGTACCATTGCCGAACTTTGTGCCCTGGGAGCATTTATAGTGACGTTTCCCCTGACACTTTCGCCTTCGGTGCTTCGACCTTTGCGAGCCGGATGCTAACATCGAATGTTATGTATCCGAAAGGAGGTTTTCGGGTTGAGGACTGGTGTCACCACGTGTTAAAGTGGGACGAGCTGACCCTTTGGGTCTTGACGAAGTTCAAAACTGAGCTGAAAATGATTGGGCTGACCGCTGCTTTTCGCGCCACCCATGCTGGTGTCGATCTTAATCGACATATATTTCTTGCCCTCCTGGAGATGTTCAACACCCAGACTGGCACCTTTTTTACTCCGGTAGGGGAGTTAGGATTGGCCCTCCATGAGATGTATGAGGTGTCCAAGCTTCCTTGGGGCTCGGAGCCATATGAGGAATATTTTTCGACAAATGAAGAGATTCAGGTTCTGGAAGACAAGGAACCAGAAATGGTAGCTGTTTTCAAGGAGGTGGCAAGCCACCATTATATGATGCAATGAAGGGAGAGGGGCGGGTCACAGCCCCATGTGACTGCTTGGAGAAATTATGTCTTCAAGCAGGACCTGACGGACCCCTCCAAGACTCGGTTTGTGACTCCGCAAGGACTGAGTCACATGGAGGTAACCTCCGACATGAGCCGACTGGGCGAGAAGACTCCTCGTTCAAATGAGAGTGGTGCCGACGTATATAGTTGTTTCTGGCATTGCGTGCACCGAATGTCTTCCAAGGCAGTGTTGACTGCATACTTGATGATATGGCTCCGGGACTATATATTCTCGGGCGGATCTGGATCCGTAGAGAGAGTGAGCAGGAACCTTATTTTTCCAACGGTAAAACTGGTTTTTGGTCGTCCTCTGGCACTCCTTCCCGTAATGGTGTGTAACCTGTTGCAGGGTTTGAGAGATTTTGCCGATGATGTGGTCCACGAGAGGGGCAAGAAAGACAACTTTCCCCGAGCTGAGCTACCATTCCATTACTTGATGGGATGGTTGATTCTACATCATCCAAATGTGATGAGCCCTGGCCCTGAAGAGGATCATATTGAAGGTGACGCCTTTATCCGTCGCTTCTATAAGAGGAAGTGGCTGCACACCGGTGTCCCTGTCTGTAGGAAGGTTTTGTCTTATATTCAAGGGTGGGAGATCACCAAGGTCAGTCCCGTCTTTACAGATTTCGAGGCTGACCAAGAACTGGAAGATTCCGGTGAAGATGCGATCGCCCTGCCGACATAGGGGTTTCGCTGGTTGCAGAGTATTCGACCGTTCCATTTGGTCTTCCGCAACAAAAATAAGTGTTATCTGGAGCCGTATCTTCCGAGTCGGTTTGCGCGTCAGTATGGTTACACCCAGCTGATGTTAAGGAACCCCAGTAATAGTCTGGGGTTTGTCGGCAGTTTACTGGATGGGGCTCGGGGTTGGCAATATTACAACGCCGGATGTACTGGAGTTCGTTTCACTACTCCAATTCACAACCCTCGGCCGCAAATCTTGTATTCGGCTGTGAAGCTATATTGTGCCATGAACACCGTGTCCCCAGATTATGACAGGGAGACTAGCTTCATTGTTGGCACCCAGCTAGAGGCAACGAAAAAATACTCGCGACGGTCCGGTCATATTGTCTACCGGAGGTCGCAGGTTATCGGGCTGCTGCTGCAGCCTCAACGGAGGGTATCCAGAAAGAGCTTCCAGCTGGAAAGAGGCGTGCTGACGTGGAGGCCGGTTCGTCCGCGCCAAAGAGATCGAGTAAAGCAAAGGTAGGAGCTTCGGGAGTACCACCTGTGGTACAAACAGAATCAGCTCCCACTGAGGTAAAGACATCCCACATAATCTGTTTTGTTCTTTGGTCTTTATGACTTACGTCCTCTCTCTTTTGTAGGAGGTACCGAAGAAGAAACCTCGAGTTTCGAAATCGAGTATTAGCAGACTGAAGGAGGTGATGAGCTCTTCCGACGAGCGCATTCCTCCAATTATAGCATCTCCCAGGGAAGGGAGCGCTGATGACGTCGCTTCTGTGGAGATTTCGGTATCTCCAGGATACGTTGGAAGGGAATCTGAAGATGTACTTGCACCTCAGGTTGCTAAGGTCTCTCGGTCGATCCCTCAGGAGGGTGGCGTGGAGCCTCGACCGAGAGCAGAACCATCCATTGAGGGGGTGCCTGGAAGCATTGAGGCCTCAAGGGAAGTTGTGAGAAAAGTCCTTCCAAACGAGGAGGAAGTATGGAGCTCGTCTTCTTCTGACGATGGCTCGCAAGAAGATATTGATCAAGCTGTCAGAGAGATTGCGTCTAGCGGAGACGTCTCTGACAAGAATTTACTGACTGGGCTTCCCCCCGGTTGCGGTACCGAGGCGCTGGTCGCACACGAGACCTCGTGTCAAGCCCTACCCCTGCTTCGAAAGTGGAGGTTGATGTGGTAGGGTCGACGTCACTGCCGAGCCCTACACCCGTCCCTGTAGGGGGAGTTGATGCGGGTGATGAGATTCATTTTTTGAGCCCGACTTCGAGGGAGGTTGAACTGTCAGGGGCGGACCCTGTCGCTTTGAACGAAGGGGAGAGCCGCCCTGCCCCGGATGGAGATAATATCATTAACCCGGATGTCGGGGGATCATCCGTCATTAACTCTGACAAGGGCAAAGGCGCTGTTATAGAGGACACTCCTCCCGCTCCTTCCACTTGGGGGACAGTATCGATGCCCCATCCGGCCCCTTTCGTCCACTTGGCACCTCGGGCTAGTGACGAAGTACAAGTCCCTGACGAGGGAGGGTCCACTGAGGTTGAGGTTGCAGCCTCACAGATTGAGGTCGGTAGGTTATCTTCAGGTCCACTGTCCAGAGTAGCCCCTCCAACTCCTGCTATGACGCCTCAGGTGTTGGCAGACGCGGATGAGTATGTGAAGTTTGTTATTGAGGCAGTGTACAAGATACTGCAGAAAGGCGTATCAACGGTGCTGAATGCAAATGGGAGTTTCACGACGGCAAAAGCCATGGCGCTCCCTTCCATTGGTTTGATACGTTCGCACCAGGGCCACGATCATATAGCCGAGATTCTGGAGGCGTCAATGGCCGAGCTCGACCAGCTTCTTTTCGAGCTTCGAAGTATCCGGCGAAATAACTTTTTTGCTCTGATAGAAGCAGAAAAGGAGAAATTGATAGCTGAAGTCGAGTCGTCGTATCAGGCCACGGTGGCTGTGTGGGACCACGAGGTGGCCGAAGCTGAGGCTGCGGTGGAGAGGCTATCTCAATCCACGCAGGAAAATGTGAAGTTGTGGGCCTCGTTGGAAGCTAGCATAGCAGAGGTCACTGCCAAGATCCACCATCTTGAATACCAGCGAGCCCAACTCTTGTTAGATGCTGAGCGAGTCCAGGCTGAACATGTAGCATTTAAGGAGGAGGAAGCAGCTTTTACCCGCCAGATCCTTTTCCTGACCCACCAGCGGCAACAGCTAGACGAGAAGTATGAGAATGATACTGCCTCTGAAGCTGTAGAGGTGATGCGTCAAGAAGCCGAACGCCGGGTCTTGGCGACCGCAGAGACTCGGGCGGAAGACTTAAAGCATCGGATTGAAGAGCTTTCTGCCAATTCCAGTGATGCTTAGGGATTGTAGTCTTTTTTTTTGGTTATTTTTGTAGTTTACAACTTCTGCTGGGGATGTAATCCTTTACTTTTAAATAAAAATAAAGAATTTTATGGTGTGTTTATTTTTGCTGTCATGAACTGATGATTTGTGTGGACCTATTATCTTTTGCGCACCTTTGTTTTTAGGTACAGATAATAAATTTGAGAGAATCGACATATTTGCTCAGAGATAATATGGACGTGGCAAATACGGGGTTCAAATGACAGAATCTTCCTACTCAGAGGTGTTATAGACGTGGTAGGAGTGACTCTGGAGGGATACGCGAAACTACACAGAGGTAATATGGACATGGAAGTTCTGCGATTGATGTACGGCAATGCAGTGGTTGTTCGTACGGGATGTTTACTCAGAGGTAATGTGGACGTGGTAAACATGATAAGCAGCACAATCCTACGTGGTGTAAGATTACGCTTTGCAGGGCGTAGAGGAGCAACTCAGAGGTAATGTGGACGTGGTTGTTCTTCTACTGAGATAGAATGCCATGGAACAACTGGGTTCTGAAAGCATAGGATTTTTGTGAAGGGGAGATGTATGTGAGCTTTGATGATCAGGTCCACTGACTCCCCTGTTGGGTAGAGATGGAAGTACATGTCTGAAAGATGTCATGAGTAGTACTTCTTTAGGAACTTGCCGTTGATGGGCATCATGAACAAGTCCCCGTTCGGTCGAACGAGGCGGTAAGCACCGTTTGAGTATACCGTCTCTATGATGAACGGTCCCTCCCACTTGGGCTCGAACTTTTTTGGTATTTTGTGAGTCAACACCATCGGCCTCCTGACTGCCAGGACCAGGTCGCCTATTTGAAAAGTCCTCTGCTTGACCTTTTTGTTGAAAGCCTGTGATATACGGGCTTGATAAAGTTCAATACGCTGCTGAGCTAGGAGATGCTTTTCGTCAAGTGCTTCCAATTCTCACAGACGACGACGCTGGTTGTCTTCTTCTGTTAATTGGTTTGTGAGCGCCACACGGAGTGAGGGTATCTGAATCTCGATAGGCAGTACCGCTTTGCTTCCATAGACTAAGGAGAATGGGGTATTGCCCGTCGGGGTCCGTACCGTTGTACAGTAGGCCCAAAGACATTCGCCGAGCTTTTCGTCCCAGTCACGTTTGTTGGATGACACGACCTTTTTGAGTAGCTTGACGATAGTCTTGTTAAAAGCCTCGGCCAATCCGTTTGCTGCCGAATTGTAGGCGGCTGATGCCACGTTCTGAATTCGATTCTTGTCACAGAATCTGCTGAAAACATGGCTAATGAACTGTAGACCGTTGTCGTGTATAATCCTGCGAGGTACCCCGAAACGGTAGATGACAAGGTACTTGATGAAGCTGATCACCCTGGAGCTTTTCACTTCCGTCAGCGGAACTGCTTCTGTCCATTTGGAGAAGTAGTCGGTGATGGCTAAGATGAAGAGATGTCCCCTCGAAGATGGAGGGGTAATAGGTCCTACAATGCCCATGCCCCAAGCTTCAAAGGGCCAGGAGGCGACCGTAGGATGTAGTGGTTCCGACAGTGTATGGATAAAGTCGGCGTGAAGCTGGCACGCATGGTACTTTTTAGCAGTCGACGGCATCGGCTGCCATGGTTAGCCAGTAGTAACCCATGCGTCGCAGTCAATCCTGCAACTTAGGGCCAGGTTGATGAGCCCCGTAAGTCCCATCGTGAGCTTCCCGAAGGGCTTCGGCTGCTTCTTCGTTGGATAGACATCGAAGGAGAAGTCCATTGAAGGAACGTCGGTACAGCATTTTAGTAGCTATATCATAATAAAATCGAAGGAAACGCCTTCTGACCGATACGGCTTCTTTCGGGTCTTCTGGAAGAATCCCATAGACCGCGAAGTCGATAAATGGAAACCTCCAGTCTCAGACATTAATACGAGCACTTGTCGTCATAGCATGGGCCATTTATGAGTATAGGTTATTTTTAGGACAGACCAAGTCTCTACCAACTACCGTGACGTAGTATTGAGTCCCGAGGGGTGCTGCTAATGAAGCTGCGAGGCCAGCCAGAGCGTCAGCCTCCAGGTTTTGTAGCCGAGGTACATGTTCTATGAAGAACTTAGTGAAGGTTGAAATAATATTCAATACAGCTTCATGGTAAAGAACCAGATCTTCATGGCGAACTTCGTACTGCCCTCGAATTTGATTAACGACGAGTTTTGAGTCCCCGTAAGCTTCCAGATGATCCACCCCTAGCTGTTGAGCCAGCTGGAGTCCCATGATGAGAGTGTTGTACTCGGCAACATTATTGGAGCACGGCTTCGAAAGGGAGTAAGCACGCTGGATGACCAGCTGATCGGGGAAGACTAAGACTACCCCCACTCCGGCGATGATTTGGCCTTTGGGGCCTGTTCTTGAAGCGCCATCAAAAAACACCCACCAGATGGAGTTTTCTTCGACGACATTTGATTCTTTGACCTCATCCGGGATGTCTTTATAGAGTCTGGAGGACTCTGGGATGGGGTGTGCAGCTAAAAAGTCGGCTAGAGCTTGGCCCTTGACGGCTTTTTATGGAACAAATACCATATTGTACGACGTCAACAGGATTGCCCATATAGCAAGTCGAGAGTTTAATGATCCTGGCTTCGTCATGAGAACCCTGAGTGGATTGACTCGGGAGATGACATGAATTGTCTGGCCCGAAACATAATGACGAGTCTTCTGGATGGCGAACACCAAAGCCAAACACTCCTTTTCAACGGGGTTGTACCGGTGTTCGGCCCCGATCAGTGTTCTACTGAGGTAGTAGATAGCTTGTTCGTAGCTCGCATCATTGTCTTAAGCCAACAAAGCGCCGAGGGAATGATTCATGGCACGGACGTAGAGGAGAAATGGTTTGCCTGCGACGGGTGCCACCAGGACTAGCGGGCTCGTTAGGTAAGCTTTGATATCATCGAAAGCTTTCTGGTATTCTTCTGTCTAGACGTAGGAGACTCCCTTCTTCATGAGCTGGGTGAAGGGTTGGCATTTTCCGGAAAAGTTTGCTATAAACCTTCGGATGTATGCCAGAAGCCCCTGTAGGCCTCGAAGTTCCCGGAGGTTCTTCAGAGGGTCCATGTCAAGGATGGCTTTGGTCTTCTCGGGGTCGACATGAATGCCGTTTGTCGTGATAATGAAGCCCAAGAACTTTCCGCTAGAAACCCCGAGGAAGGATTTAGTGGGGTTCATCTTGAGTTTATGCGCTCGTATGAGATCGAAGACTGTCTTTAGGTCTTGTACGTGATCACGTTTGAGACGGCTCTTGACTGCGTTGTCATCAACATAGCATTCAACTGTCTTACAAAGATGTTAACGGAAGATGGTACTCATAGCTCGTTGGTATGTAGCAACAGCGTTCTTCAAGCCAAAGGGCATTACTGTGTAATAGAACACCCCCTTCGGAGTCCAGAATGACATATGTTTTGCGTCATCGGGGAACATTTTGATCTGGTTGTAGCCCGAATACCCATCCATGAAAGACATGCGTTCGAAGCCACATGTATTGTCGATTATCACATCTGTGATTGGAAGTGGGAATTCGTCCTTCGGGCAAGCAGTATTGAGATTCCTGAAGTCGATATAGACTCGTATCTTTTCATTCTTCTTGGTGACAGGGACGACATTGGCCATCCAGTCCGGATGTTGCTCTTCACGGATGAACCCGCTGCTCAGGAGTTTATCCACCTCCTGATCGATAGCGTTCATGATGTCGGGATGGAAATGTCGTTGTTGTTGCTTTGCAGGCTTAGCACCAGGCAAGATGTTGAGTCTATGCATTACGATCTGGGGATCAAGTCCCAGCATATCTTCGTAGCTCCAGGCAAAGACGTCGATGTACTCTTTGGCCAATTGGACCAAAGACTCCCGGTCTTCTCCCTTTAGACTCTTGCTGATAAAGATGGGTTTGGAAGGAGATCCATCCCCAAGGTCACCTGTTCGACCTCGTCCTCGGTAGGGGGTTCGCGTAACTCAAAACGAGACTCCCACTGTGCTCCTAGGCGTTGAGCCCAGGGTTCTTCCTCAAAGAATTTTGACATTTGGTCATCACCTTTATCCTCTTGAGTTTGTGCAGATGCCATGTTGACTGATAGCACCTTCTTGAGGACTGAGCCGATACTGGTATCAGAATCCCAAGTTGATGCTTCGGACAAATGAGAGTGTTCTATTTCTTCTGCCTCCGAACTCGCTGGAGTAGCCGACGGTGTGACATAGCCTACCCCCCGTCGAGTACGATGATAGTAGTCCTGCGGCTTTTCTTTAGGTATTGGGAGCCGAAGGGGAAGACGTCGGCCTTTGCCGTAGTTCAGGCCTTTGTTGTTTTTCAGGTCGTAATCCATCTTTTGAATGAGGTACTTCGCTTTGTCCGTGTACCGATAGACTTGTATTCTGCCGGTATCTGGTTATGGCTTGAGTGGCGGGAGGTCTTGATGACGCTCGACTTTGTCGAAGATGATAGGTTCTTCATCCCGATTTCGCGGTGGGACTATAAAATAGATTCATTGGGATGGGACTACTCAATTTACATGATTAACGGTCGTTATTTGTGTTTGTAACGACCGTAGAGCATTATCTAGCGTATACACGGCATTCCAATGTGGAAGACTAAAATAATTAAAAGACACTCTATTATTGATAAAATACGAGATTTTGTCCCGCAGGATTACATTATCAACAGAAGGTGCATCTATATCAGCAGATATGTACTCTCCTAGCTCTTCATCTATGAGCACTGGGGCTGGCTTGGGAGAGTCCACCACAGACATGACCTTGGGATCCGAGAGGGCCGTGTGGGCCTTCTCTTGCAGCTTGGATGATTGCGGAGGCTTGCCTTTGAGACGCACCTTCAGGGGTGCCTCGACTGTGCCTTCGATGACAGGTGCCTTTTCCTGTAGTTTTACCACAAGGGGAGCCGACGTCTGAGAAGGTTTTCCCTTGAGCCGTATTTTCAAGGGAGCTTCAGTAAGTGCTCCACCTAGAGAAGTCGGTGCTTTTCTAGGTAGCTTGATGGTCATAGGAGGGAGCATCTGAGGCGGTTTCCCTTTGAGTCAAATTTTCAAAGGAGCGTCAAGAATCATCTCTGGCTCCATGTCTGGCTCTGCCGCTGTTTCTGCTTCGTCATCAGCATCGTTGGCTTCCCCTTCATCGAGCGACTTATATAAGCTAGCGTCGGTAAAGTAGGCTTCGACCCCCTTGAAAGGGTCAATGTCCGCAAACTCTGTCCGGATGATGTCGTTGGTGGACACGTACTTCATACATTGGTGGAGTGTAAATGGCACCACCATGTACTCATACAGCCACGGGCGACCCAGCAGGAGGTTGTAGTTGACGTCGGCGTCCACGACATAGCAAGTCACCTCGGTTCGGAGGTTACCGATATGACATTTCAGCCGTATTTTGCCCAGCGGTTCACTCTTGATAGCATTGAAACCGCTGATTGTAGTATTGGAAGGCGCCAAACGGTACATCAAAATTGCCAGTGTTGATAGCAGATTCCTAGGGATGATGCTGAGGGAAGACCCTGGATCAATCTGAATTCGCTTCACCTTGACGGAACCCACATACCCTGTGTAGTACAATGGCCTGTTGTGCCGGTTGTGCTTGAGCAGCATATCTTGTTGGGTGAAGATTATGTTGGGGATGACCTCATCCGCCCAATGGCAGTACGCACATGTGGTCGGAAGATCCTCGGGATGCTTGACCTAACTGATGAAGGACTCAGCATCCCTCAGGGCTTCACAGAGAGCTTCGCAGGTATCTTTGGAAAGGCGAAGCATCTCGTATAGAGATAAGCGGGTGGGAGTACCGGCAAGTTGTGCCAGTATGTCAAAGTTGTGGGGCTTAGCTAGCCCCGAAGCATTCTTTCTTCGTAGAGGCTTGTCGAAATGGGCCTCTACTTGCTTCTATTTATTGGCTGCTAGAGGTTTTGATGGACCTCCTTCTTCGGCAGCAGGGGCAGTGCAGGGAGGCGCCACCTCGACGGCAGCTTCGTCGGGTTGGGTGTTCAGTTGTGAACGCGTTTGTACAGAAAGAGCCTCTTCCACGGAGGAAGAGACCATGCAGCAAGACTTGATCTTCTTGTACTTGGTTTTGGAGGTAGAGTGTACCCCCGGTTGAGTAACCTCGGAGACGAGATCGGGGTGAACCCATAAGATCTCTCCCCGAGATGTGGTGAGTGTGATGAGTCCACTCACGTTGTCGCGAGTAGGCGGTAGGTTGACCACCTCTATTGTCGCCTTTGGGATGGGGACGACGCCATCTTGTGTTGTGGTTGGCGGCAAGGTACCAAATTGGAGCGACACCAGGTTGGCCGAGACCGTCTTCTCCTCGTAATCGACGGAGATGACATTCGCATTGATCAAGCGCTAGATGTACTTCTTGAGGACATAGCAGTCCTGAGTTGGATGTCCGAAAAACATATGGTAGTGACAGTACCTCGGATTGTCCACTCTTTCAACCTCGTCGGGACGCTTCGGGTCCGGCAATTTGATTTTGTCACCTTGCTTCAGCATCTCGAAGAGTTGCAAGGTGTCTTCGTCGTTGAAGGAATAGACCTCATTTGGCCTTGGTGCAAGCAGAGGCTTCTGAGTAGGTGCTTGTGCACCTTTGGAGGCATTGACAGTCAATACCTGCTTCTCCTTCGTCTTACGTCCGGGTTTGTTGGCAGCAGGCCGTTTTTCCTTGTCTTCGAAAGCAGGGAAACTGACTCCCAAAAGGCGAGCATTGGATGCCTTTTTTTCAGCTGCTTCAGCCTCAATAATCAATGAGCTCCAATCGTGAGGAGGTGTGGAGTTGAGCCAGAGCTTAATTACAGGAAGCATGTTCATGCTGCAGGAGGAGAGGAGTGCATGTTCTGGCATACCCGGGGGCAGTCTGAAGCAGGCTTGTCGAAAACGCTCGATGAATGCTCGAACCGTCTCCTTCTCCTTCTGACGCACCTCTATCAGAGACGCCATTATCATGTCTTTCCCTCCGTCGTAGAAACGATCGAGGAAAAGACGCATCAAGTCATCGAAGGAATATTTGGAGTTGTCAGGGAGACTGCAGTACCAGTCATAAGCCACTCCTTTCAGTGCTCCAACAAACATGCTGGTGAGTTGCGCGTCTTCCTTCGGGAGATGTCCCGTTTGAGACTGGAAGTACGTCAGATAACGGCATGGAGAGTCCTTCCCATCGTATGGCGTCAATGTTTACGATTTATACTTGGGAGGATAAACCACCTTGTTCTATTCGAGGGGGTATGGTTATGGGAGCCCCATCTTCTGGCGCTCCTCCTGTCTATTCTTCGACTCAAAACGCTCACGAAAGTCCCTAATCATCTCCACCACGTCTTCTGTGGAGCTGGGAGTCAGAGAAGGTGGTACAGTCTGGAGTTGAGCATTTGACGGTTCCGATGTCCGAGGTACTTCACGGCAATCTGTATCCAAGGATACCCGTTGAAGGGGTACACTTGATTCTCCATTGACCCCTGGGTCAGGACCGGTAGAAGGTGCTCTGGCCAAAGCTGACCATATCTCGAACACTGCTTGAGTCAGTGTCTGCATGGAAGTAGAGAGGGTTTTGAGTCCTCCCTCCAAGGTATCCATGCGCTGGACGAGATCTGCTGGCGGTGCATCTGACTCCGCATTACCACCTCCCGTCATGTACACCGTCATGACGTGACTGGAAGTGGATGGATCGGTTGAGGCTTCGCTTTCAGCCTCGCTCTCTTGTAGAAGAGGAACTTCCCCCGGAGCTTCGTCTTGGCTACCCCCAGCTATGTTCTGGAGGATGTCTTCGTCTTCGGGATGAAGATCCACAGAGGCTTGACTACCCCCAGCTATGTTCGGAAGGCTAGCCTCGTCTTCGGGATGAAGATCCACAGGGGCTTGACTATCCCCAGCTATGTCCAGGAGGATATCAAGGGCTTGACTACCCCCAGCTTCCTCTGAGATCTTCTTTCTCCCCCGAGTGCCCTCAAACACTCCTGAGGACGGGACAGTCGTCTTGGTCTTCCTCGGCTAGCTCTTGGACGAGGTCGAGGAGTTGTCAGCCGCCTTTCGAATTGATGGGGAGTTGGAGACTACATTGCAAGAAGCAACCTTTAGTTCTGGCTCCTCTTCAGTTAACACCTTCTTCCCGAGGCGACGTTGGAGAGGTGTTGATGATTGCAGCCGCTGGAACACAGACTGCCTTAGTGGGACTGCTGTCTTGCAACAACAGTTGATGGTGACTACAGCACAGATGTGCCTTGTGAGGGGCACATTATGCTTGTCAGTTGACTCTTCTGATCGACGTTTGTGAGTGATCACGTTACACAAATCGTTGGAGGAGAGTGCCACCTTTATACCCCCATCAGACACATGGCAAGGCCAAACACCGGGGTGGTCAAGTAAATGTTGCACCCCCTGATCTGACGCAAAAGATGCGCCCAGATCAATAGTGGGGGAGCAACATTTAAAGTAACTTGAACCAGCCTCAGACGCACAACTAATGTAGGTACGGGGGTTCAAGACCACTGAGTTTGCCTTGCACGACTTGGTTGCGAACGCAGCAGATGCGCCCAAGTGTGACAAGGACTTTGAAGGTCATCTCGTTCGTGGTGCAGAAGCACCCGAGCCAACCTTATACAGTTTACCATTGGCAGTGCGCATGATTGTGAGCGCATGCCTCTGGCTCACTGTTGGCATAACACGTTCGAGGCGCATGGCCCGTGCTGCCTTGGACTTCTTCGTACCAGCCCGCTGGGGCGCATAGTACTCAGAGTCCAAATTTTCCTCTCCACGACAGCGAGCGAGTCTGTCAAAGACAGATGCCTTCTGTGGCGCATCAGAGTTAATGTGCAGGGCGTTAACTGTGTCCCTGCTCCATCGACACATCTTTTTTGTCTGAGAAGAAGAAGGTTGGAAAATGTGGTCGGCCCTACACTTCCCTGAGAGATGCGTTGCACCGGTGGGCACATCTTAGCTGCTGAGGACGTCAGCGGGAAGGGTAGGCTGCATCGGCGCATCCCCTTCGGTGGTGGTGCCAGGGGCCTCGACCTTGCGCACCCAGGCTTGGCGAGTCTTCTTCGGCTTCGGCAGCCGCTTCGGAGGACTTGTACTGCCTTCAGAGATGAACTCCTCATACGTCTGTTGATTGAGGCGTACGACCAGCGTCTTGTGGGAGGAGCCGACCTTCACGTCGTCAGATTGCGACACAGCTTCCTCGGCGGAGGAGAAAGAGGTCCCCAGCAGAGTCGCCAGTTTGTTTGTCATTAAAATCTTTTGATCACAATTTTAATTACAAACAGAACATTGTTACAATGTAGGACTTAGATATAGTCCTAGAAGTACACTTTTGTTTATCTGGGTCCCTGTGTCGATGGAGCGAGTGGTAATGCGTTGACTCCGTTGACGATCTGACGACGGTTCTCGATTCTCTGAAGGTCTGAGTTGCTCTGGGTTGTCACGACCCGCACCCAATATTTGGGCATGAACCGTGTACACGCCCAGCCTACGCAGCAGAGTCGGCGGTAGAACACTGTAACAATATGATGAACAACCATGCAATAATAAAATTCTCATATAGGACAACCACAACTCAAAGTCACAGCTCAAAAACTAGAAGGTGAAATAAATATCCATCTCAAAGGAAATTTATAATAATAAAATCAAATGATATCTCCACTACATGTCTCAAATCAACTCATAAATCCAATACAAAGTCTCAGCACTAACTAAAATGTCTAAAATAGAGCAGCGGGATCAGATGCCGTAAAAATCCTCCTGATAAGCAAAGTTCGTCTCTAACACATCTCCCAAGTACGGGCCATACTCCTCAGGACACACAATCTCATCGCCATCACCTAAAATCTGTTTGGTTACCCAGTCAGGATAGAACGAGTACAATTCACTTAATGCAGGTCCAATATATGAAAGTGACTATATAACAGGGGTTAGCCTTTAGACATATGATTCATAAAAATAAAATGAAGAAAGACAATAAAACTGAATAATAAGAACAGAAAATAAAATACAATAAAATACTCACCAACTGACCGACTGAAGTACCTTTGATATGTGATCGATCTCGGGACAATTATGCGATACGGTCTACACGGTCTAAAGTTACACGGTCTGCTGTTACACGGTCTACAGTTACACGGTCTACAAAAAATATTATAATAAAGAAACACTGTCTACAAAATAATAATCACGATCTACACAGTTTAAATGCAATAATAATCACGGTCTACACTGTCTACAGAAAATCAATGTAATAATAAACACGGTCTACACGGTCTAAGGTCAGATCACACATCGTTGGTACTTTACTTCCCTCGACACCACAAGAAATAAATCAACATAAAAGACTGAAACCACATATCTATCAGCTAAACACTGATGTATAGTAAAGATCAATACTGAAAACAAACAATAAACTGTACTCGCCTGGCGTCCCGGGCTGCTGGCACTGGTCAGAGTCCAAATCGAGATCCAATAACCCTATTTAAAGAATCACAGAGTCAATAATACAAATCAACATGGAAGGTTGGTGTTCTATTTACAACTTGTTTTATTAGTTTAGCCAGGAAGGTTACCTAGTGTAGATGGTTTTAAGCCTCATTGGTGGACTTACATGCATATAGGCTCACCTACCAGGTGTGGGATCTATGTGAATTATGAGTTTATAACCATGAACATGTATGATTAACCACCTTACTGAGTCTGTACCCAAGATATATGGTTCTTAGGGTACCTCCTGTAATATTCTTTGATAGCTCTTGACTTGTTGGCAAGGTATTCAGCCAAATCGGCTACTGACCCTCTCAGGCTTTCCTGTGTCCAGTTCTTCTCCCAAGGTAGGTTAGGACAGGACATGTCAAGCTAAGACCCTTACTCAACTGCCTATTCATGTGCAATGAAATCCAGTCCCATAATGCAACCCTCTGACTTCTACATGGCTTGATGCCTGTACTGTGTTCCAGTCTTTAGAGTTTCATTAGGAGTTCTCAGATATAGGGAGTCTTGAGTTTCAGTTAGGCAGGATTGATAAACGAAATACTAATGTATTTATGTGTCAGGTGTGAATTTCACCATTGCCTGATCCCCCTACTAATTACTAATACCTATTCGATTTCAAGTCATGTGTGAGTCCCGTCTAACTTTCCAGGTGGTACGTTCCCTTGTTACTTAGTATCATCCTGAATTTGGGGATCTTGCACACCCTGTCTTATAACCCTTCTTTATTCCCTGTGTGATGTCTTAAATTGTACAGGAAACATACATGTCAGGTGGCTCAAAAGTTTGGACAACAGGAAACCATCTGATACCTATATGTAGTTGATTTATGGCATTAGGAACCTGCAATTAACTAGCCTATATCGTTTTTTTGACATTGCATCATCTGATACAGGGATGGTGTCAGGTTTTACCAAACTTAGTCCTATACACATCTGTCTTACTCTTCGATTTGAAGTCAACATATAAAGGGTCTACTCCCACAACTACCCCAACTCCATGCTGGGGTGTCCCTATTACTGTCAACCTGCCCCTTATGTACATAACCTGTATACCAATCTCCACCTAGGCCATGTTAAATATCTGTGAGATATTAGGGGACCCAATGACAGTATCAGAACCTTCAACCCATGAAAATATTGTCTATACTAGAATAGTATCATAGGATGATCCCTTGTCATACCAAAATGAGTTGTGGTTGTCAGATATCTCGATCCATGGGTTTTTAGTGTTTGAGGTCATGACAGCAAGAAAGGGGTGAATTTTTTTACTGTCAATGCATACAGGATGCCATGGATATCCAGGTAGGTGGGATACTCATGTATTCCCCTGCTATTTCAGGATTCTTTCCTGCAATGTTGGGATACTTCCTACTTGGTATCCGGTCCTAGATGAAGTTTTACCAAATTGATGAATCTATGAGTCGTAGTGGTATCAATGATTGTTGTCCTTGATATACAAAGTCTAGATGATCAACCTGTTTGGTGTAATGACCCAATAAGAGCTTTTCCCACAATCCTCTGGCCTATCATCTTCAGTTTGACCCCTTACAGTGATTCTTATATTGATTCTCAGGCATTGCTAACTACCATAACAACGTTTAGGATATTGAATTTCAAGGGTAGTAAACTTACTCGTCTGATGAACCAATATCCCAATCTTCCTCTGTTCTTCGAGTACTCCTCCTGCAATCTCAGTTTCTACGGCCAGATGGAAAGTATAGGTTGTAGAGGGTCGGCTACTCTCCTTTACATATATATATATATATATATATATATATATATATATATATATATATATATATATATATATATATATATATATATATATATATATATATATATATATATAAGAGGAAACTTGGTTTAAACTAGGTGGGACTCATCTGTTCTGGGAATTTAACTCCTAGTTGGATTTGAATTTGGTTCAAATATAGGGGAATTGGTTTGAATCTACAGGGATTATCCGTACCTATGGGTTCAAGGGCTTTAAAATTCGAATCTATCTCTTGGTGATAGAGGTCAATAGTTTACTAGGAACAGTTAGGAATCAAGGTTCTAATCCAAACTTCTAGTTTTGATAGAGTGTATTGGCACGTGCTCAACTTCTAGGCTATAACTCTGAATTCAAAATTCAGAATTTAGCTAAGGTCCCTGTTCAAATCTTCATTTGCAAAGAGGCCCCTTTATGAAAGGTTTAATTCTACATATATATCTGTTTAGGGAAAAATAATGTCTAGTGTGATAAGGCAATAAAATAGATAATAATTAGAATAAAAATTTTACATGCTAGAATTTGATCAAGGGGTTTACATGGGTGCTGGAGCTTGCAGAGAGGAAGAAGACGTTGAGTGTCTGTATCTGCCTCTCTCACTGTGTGTGTGTATATAGGTCTCTGTCCGTGTAGAAGAAGGAGATAATCCCTCTATTTATAGCTTGTAGACCGGTTGCTCATGTGGCATATGTAGGATGCGCCTGTACGTGGGGACGCCACGTGGTTGAAGCTGCGGGAGGCGCATGGATGATGCACCATCATTTGTAGGTTGAATCCTTCATACTGCTTTTGTGGGCTGGCACGTAGCAGAGGAGAGGATCTTTCAGTTGCTGAGATCTTGGGTTATTAGCATCCCTTTATAGGTTGAATTGAGTCAAAGGACATGTGGCGCGTGTCCGTAGCTTAAAGATCTCGGATTTGGTAGAGGGTAATCTGATAGGATGCACCTGGGATTGGGCACATGAAAAGACTTTGGCTCGCAACCTTCAGGAGTCACGAACCAGTCCAGGCGCACAGCTTTTGAGGCGCATGTGACGACTTGACCTCTGTCTTTAGGGATCAGAGGAAGGTTTGAGGCGCATGGCTCTTGAAGCGCATACAGAGGTTTGGACGCATGGCTGCGGAGGCGCATACGAATGGTTGGGCGGCCACGTGGCTTGTAACCGCCGAAAGAAAGTAATGATGACGCTGACGTCAGCGGTGCTTCATTTTCTGTAAAAGCTGTTGCTGCTCTGTCATCGAGGCATGGCTGCTGTCGTGTCAGGACTTCAGCATTTAATGTTCTTTGACGGGTGATGGGCTATTGAGTGGGCGCATTGATCTGCGTTCCACTAGGCGCATGGGTCCATATTGATTGGGCGCATCCATACAGGGCGCTTGGTCGACGGGCGCGTCTGTACGATACGTTGTATCTGACCGGCGCATCCATTTGTATGACGCATCTTTATTGGTCCGACTGTTGCGTCCCTCGAGTGCTTTAAATAGCCGTTTTTGACTTGGCCAAATTCGAAGCGTCAGGTTCATCACCATAAATGCAAATTTATTGCACGGGATTTGGAGAGCCCGCCACTTGGCGCATGGGTTTGATTTGCCCGGCCTATAAATAGCAGCAAAGAGAGAGTTTGCTTCTCGTTCTCTCACGTCTTCCCGAATGAACTTATTTGCTCGAGCACATTCTGTTGACAAAATGCTCCCGAGGATGAAGATGCGACGAATTATCTTCATGCACTTGAAGGTGACTGTTACATCCAAAAGTCGGAATCGAGGGCTTCTGAGGCAGGCGGAAGGTGCCTGTTGCATCCAAAGATCGGGTTGCTCGAGCCTTGTCTCCGTTATGTTGGAAGAGCCACAGATCAAAATTGTGGTGCTCCCATCTTCCTTGGGCTATGGAGAGCTCTTCCTCCTGCTAGAGTGGGGTGTTGCCCACTCTGGTTGTGTTGAAAGCTGCTTCTTTAGCCGCAGATCGGAATTACGGTGCTCTTCTCTTTCTTGGGCTTTGGAGAGCTCTTCCTCCAGCTAGAGTGGGGTTGATCGCCCACCCTTGTTCTTCTCAATAAATGCTTCATTAGTCGAAGCACTTGATCGGGTCGAAGTAGAGCGCATGTGCTGAGACTTCATGATGCGCATAACTGAGACGCTAAAATAGATACGCCTGACTGAGACGCTGAAGTGATGCGCCTGACTGATGATGCGCCGGGCAGAAGGCGCATGGCAGTTTGCTGCGCCTGGCTGTAGTCTTAAGATCTTTCTTTTTGTAGAAATTCTCCTTTGTAAAGCCTTTTTTTAGACATGTAATAGACTTTTATATGAAATAAAAATCCTTTTGATGTCTATACTTTTGCCGTCTTGCTGTGCCAAGTACTTCGTTTGAGCTCCCTGGCGCATGTAATGTTAGCCGCATAGGAATTCTGGCCTATGGATGTGCCTGAAATTCCATGCTTCTACAATGTCGGGCCTCATATCTCGGCCCATAAGAGAGGCTCGACCCAGCATGGCCTGAAGCCCAGGCCCATTTCGACTCTCGACCGGAGGCCCGGCCCGATACGCTGATAAAGTGTGCCAAAATAGTCGACAGAGTAGTGGTAAGTTGAATGTTGCACATTACGTAACTTACGGTCCATCGAGTTATTGCCCATAGCTGGCAACAGAGGTTCTGTAGAAGCCTTTATAGTGGCATTATCAATGCATGCAGAGCTATGTATGCATGTCTGATTTAATACAAAAACTATGAATATAGCATCCTCTTAAGAGAAGTATTTATCCTACTACTAGTAATTTAAATTCTATAGCAGTCTCTTATCATGTAAGCTACTACTAGTAAGATTTAGATGACGCTATTTTGCCCAATGGAGAACAACCTGTTAAAACCAACGTCACAAAAAAATGGAATTAATAAAATGGTCATGTATATAGTTGAAAGCCCAGGAACGATCCGGCCCGGCCCGACCCGACCAGAAGCCCACCATGTCGTGGGTCATGTGTCGGGCTGGGCTTAGATTTTCACCCTTAGGCCTGGCCCAGCCCGACCCGCTAAATAGCATGGGCCTAAGAGGCCCAGCCCAGGCCCGGGCCGGCCCACTTGACAGCCCTATCAGCATTGTTGGTAGATTTGTGTTTTCTACCTTTTTGTAGACCTGACCGAACCTACGCGCCACGCATGGAGGGCATCAGTTCTGGCATATCTATATAATTCTATGTCAGATTTTGTACAAATTTTTTTCTGTGGATAAAAGAAAAAAATTAATGGATGCATGACATTAATACAAGTATATAATTGTTACTTTTATTTACATTGAAAATTTGTATATGGTTATATCATATGCTCATATTTTCTATGTTTGGTGCTACGAGCATTTTCATATCAGTAGGCCAGTCTTCCGTATTAATACTAACGATGGTGTCTTCCCGTCAAGTCTACGGTGGACGAGGGATGCAGCAGATCTCACACACTGTAAACACCCGATTGTCTCTATATATCAAGGCCAATTTGATTCGCTAAAGTATAACTTGATAAAATATCTTTATTATTATTTTATAAAGTCAATATTTTTATTATCTTATACATTTTTTGACATCAAATAGGAGATATTTCTATTGTATCGGTTTGAGGAGAATTCTTCTGAGATACAAACAACAACCTATAGCCTTAGACTCCATATGTTTTCCATAATATTCCATGGTGACACCATGTATCATCCAGCTGATCGTGTTATGCGACAACTCTGATGAAACACACATTCCCGATGAGCCACCATGGTGCCATCATGTATCATCCAGTTCCCTCGACGCCTGATTATCCTCAATGTTTTGTTAGCAAACGACAAGCACGCCCCCTATGAAGTATACCAATGTTTGGCATACAGATAGCCCGCCTCAACAAGTTAATGAGGTCCCTTATCAGGGGCTTCTCAGTGGCATGGTGAGGGAACTGCTCAGCAGGCTAACGAGGGGACTTCTCACTGGGCTAGCCAAGACACTTCTCAGTGGGATGGTGAGGAAACTTCTCAGCGGGCTGATGAGAGGACTTCTCAGTGGGCTAGCCAAGACACTTCTCAGTGGAGTGGCCAACAAACTTCTCAGTGGGCCTCAGTGGGCAGGTGAGAAAACTTCTCAGCGGGATGATGAGGGGACTTCCCAGTGGGATAGCATATTCTCTTCCGGACTTCTCAATTATACGCAAATCATGATGACTCCATCCGTACCGATACCTAGTCAATAGGAGGATACCCAAGGAGGAGGTGGTGATGCGGCCCTGGAGAATACACGACAAAAGAGAGATTGACTCAATCTAAGAGAAATTGACCGTCCAGACTATTAGCAATTAGACAGGGGAAGTCGATGAAATTTATGTAGCATTGTATTCGAAATAAAATTTCAACTTTTCTCAACTAAATTACAACTTTTCTTAGAAAATTAAACTTTCTAAAAAAAACTAGGATAACGCCTTCTTTCTCTTGGTTGGTTTGTATATCTCCTTCTATTATGTCCTAAACCATTACAGCTACTGCATCGAAGATCTCTTGAAGAATGACCATTTGCTATGATACGATTCTTCTTCGGTCTTTCCGTCTTGTGTCGTACATTTGATAATCCAATATGGCCTCTCACCAATGTACTTTGAAGGTTGTAAGGGACTGGAATTGGTTCCAGGTGCGGCTTATATATGCTTATTAATGCTTCTTTAGAAAAAAAAAATACCTAGATAAAATCTCTCGATGCTAATATTTTTAGAATTACACGCATAACATGCATGTGCACATGGAAGACAAGTATGATATCACTTTAAACATGAACAATAATATTCATCTAAGCAGACAACATATGTTCTATTTGTTTTACGATCTAATATTTAAACAAATAACTAACTATACTCAATATTTGCATCTAGTATTTTTCTTTTGTGATTCGAGCCATAATTTTTAACATTTTTGGACAATAATCGGTTCAAGTTTTTCAGCTTTTTGCCGGTTCTTGTCCTAAAGTATTATAATTTTGGCTCGAATACCATTAAGTAGTGTTGTTATTAGTTTATCGTGTCCAGTTATTGAAGCATTCAGCAAGGTTCGACGTGTTAATATCTAATTTAGGACAAAAAGAATAAGTTGTTATCCAGTGTGATAGAACACGACTTTCATCATCTAGTCCAACGAGTCAATTGTAAACATCAATATTTTTAGCCTTAGTCATTTCAAATCAAATGTTCACATCTATTTTATTATAATATCTTGTGAGATAGTTTAATTTACGTTAAAAATTAGGCACTCTACATACTAATTTTAAATTGTTTAAAATATTGAATACAAAAGAATGAGGCGATTCTGAAAGTAGCATGCATGGCATTTATCTATCCTTTTTGTTTATCTGATATAAAATAAATTGTGTTCCAAGAATTAAAAAAACCTTCAAAAGAGGTCTTCAAATGGTTTAAAAACCAAGTCCTATAATCCATGTTTTCACTCTCAGCAACAGCATAAGCAATTGGATATAACTGATAGTTAGGATCATGAGCACAAGTAATAAATAAAATACATCGATATCTAGAGGAAAGGAATGTTGCATCAGTACTAATCATAGGTAAACATTTCCTTAAAAAGCCATCAATGCATGTCTTGAAACAAATATAAATTCTTTGAAAACTATTATTTTGTATAGTCTTTATACAACATCTACTATCTGGATTTGTCTTGATAATTGTAAAAGCATACTCTTCAAGACTACTATATGAATCAATATGACTACCATTTACTTTAGTAGAGAAATTTCTCTAGCTTTCCATGTTTCATAATATTTAATATGTATTCGACGTTCCCTATATATTTCCTTTACATTATGCGATGAACTATATGACTGATTGTCTCGAATTTTATCAATAATCTTATTCTTAACCCATACAGTAGTAGCTAGTGGATGACATTGTCACCCCCAGTTTCCAGAAATAGGGGTATTTTTGTCATTTTTTCATTTTTATTATTTTTAAAAATTATTTATTTATTTATTGTAATATTTTGGGGTTATTTGAGTCGGGTTCGAATTTCAGCTCAATCCGACTTGAAACGGGGACCCGGGATAGTTTTGACTTTAGTGGACCCACACACTAGTTAGTCATGGCCCACATGTCATTTATTTTAGTTAGTGACTAGGCTAAATTATTTGGATTAGGATTAATTAGATTAGCGTGTTAGAATGACCAAACTAGCCCCCGACTTAAACCCCCTTTTTAATGTATTGTTAATAGGCTAGAGGGGGTATTTTTGACATTTCAAAATGTCCCCATAGCAGCCCCTTGGCCGGCCACATCAAGAGGATAGGGTTTAGCCACTTCACATTATTTCACTCTTCCATTCTCTCTCTTATTCTTCCCCAAATTGCTAGAGAGCAACCTCTAGTGATTTCACCTCCAAATTAACCCCTCTTTCCACCAAATCTTCTTCTTTCCTTTTATACTCCATGAAAGGAAGGTGCTAGCCAAGTTAGGAAGGATTCGGAGCTCGTTCGTGTCCTATTGGAATCTTTACGTATCGGAAGGCTTTTTCCTTTGAATCTCTCTCCCGGAATGTATAACCTCTCCTCTAAACCATCCATACATGCATATAGGTTGATTTTTGACCCATAGGAATGTCCCCCAATGTGTGTGTCTCTATTGTGTCCATTTTGGATCCATTTAGAGGCCAATAGGTGTGTCCATAGTGGTGGGTTGTGTCCAAGTGGGAGGATCTCTATTTTGGACACACCACTTGTTTGTGGTTATGTATAAATGATATTTTGTCTCTTTATTCTCAGATTTTATACATATGGAGATGTTATTTGTGATGTATAGGTTGGTATCAATGAGTATCATATTCTCTTTTAATTTATATTTGTATATAGTTCTATATATCTCTCCTTGTGTCTCTATATATGTATCTATACATATAGTGTGTGGTTTTGTACATATATTATGTGGTGTGACTTTATGATTGGTATTAGAAAGGGGTCGGCCAAGTTTGGAGGAGAGTAGGAATGGTATTTGTTTATGTGTATGTGTGGTAGAAATGGTGGAGAGTATTGAGAATGGTGTGTGTATATGTATTGAATGAGAGTTTGAAGAGGGGAGCTAATTCCTGACCTGGACAGTCCCCAAAGGGGACTGTCACTGCTGTTCTTCATAGCAGGTTGGAAGGGGGGTAATTGGCCCCATGTTCCAGCTAAATTTATGTCCTTCATTCCAGCAAACCAACCCTGGATATAGCCCAATACTTCAGCTATATGGCAGTCCCATAGCAGCCTAATGTCTGTCCCATACACTCCCTATGTTTCAGTCCTTGTAGCAGGACATTGGCAGCTCCATACCACCCTAAAACACCCTCCCATTTTGCCCTCATACATGCCTAAATTAATGTCCCTCCTTCTACTCCAATTCAGCCCAACATTACACCTAAGCACAGCCCTATATCAGTCCAACACTCCCCTCTAAACCAGTCCACATATGGACATCAGTAGCAGTCCCTTACATGTCCATGTGCATCCTATTTTCAGTCCCACAAACCTATCCTTAGGACACAATGGCAACACCAAATCAGTCCTCAACCTACTCCCCCTAAACAGCCTACACACAGCCTCCTAGATAGCCAAAACTCTGTCCTTGGACTGTCATTGTACAGCCCCCCTAAACCTGCAAATGACAGTCCCCTATATGGCTGTCACTTTGCCTATTTTCAGTCCAGAAAATCACCCATGTTGCAGTCCTATTTACAGCCATGTAAACCAGTCCCCTATATTTGTCCCTTACACCCATATCAGTCCTTGTTTGCACACTATTCAGTCCATGTATATGTGCAGTCCCCTATAGCCTAATATTCAGCTTTAGTTCACTCGATGACAGTCCCCAAAAACTCCTAGTAGTAGTCTTTAGCACCATCCAACTTCAGTCCTAATACTAAGCCATGTAGCCCTCTCAATCAGCCCCTACAAACCCCCACTTACCTGTCACAATTGACCCCATGGTACAGCTATTGCATGCCCATAAAGCAGCCCTTAATCAAGCCTTGTAACCCCCAACACGGTCTCAAACCTGTCCCCTTGGAACCACTGTCCTGCCACCACCAAATGCCAGTCCCATTTGTCCCAAGTCTAGCCTATATATCAGTCCTCATTTTTCCCCTAAAATCAGCCCCTTCTTTGAGCTTGTGTGTGTGAGTGGTATAGGAACCTATAAATGAGCCTAATAGGTAGCTATTGCCTATGAGTGTGTAAACCTATATGTGACCATATGTTGTGAGTGAGTGTGTGAGCCTATATGAGATTGGCATAGCCTATAGGTTAGCCTATATCTAAGCCTAAGTGTGTGGTTTGAGATATTGTATAGGTGTGTATATGTGAGTTCTATAGGAGAGTCTACATGTGAGTCTATATACTATATGTGCGGTGTCTAGATATGGAAAAATAGGTGTATATATATATGTAACTCTATACCATGGTATAAGGGTAAGGTAATGGATAATGGCCAACATATACCATAAGATGACTTAGATGACCTAGATACTAGGATTTCTTGGTAGGTAATATTGGTATAGGATAGTATCTAGCTATCCTAGGAGACCTAGGCTAGTATTCCTAGGCTAGAGTGGTATTGGACAAGGTATTGGTATTTACCTTGGTAAGGTAATATAGGTAATGCCTAGAAATAGGATATTTGAGTTTGAAGTCTAAGATAGAGTTAGAACTTGGTTTTCTTGGTTGGTAATGATCAAATATAGTGCTCATAGACTAATTTTGACACCGGTTGACCATTTTGACCAAAAGTCAACAAAAGTCAACCGAGAGTGAAACTTGGCCTTTAAGCGACTAGATTTGACCGGAATCGAACCAGAGTTGACCAGTTGACTGAAAGTCAACAGTTGGTCAACATGTGACTTGTTTGACCTAGGGTTGACTCCGTGTTGACCAGAGTTGACCATAGTTGACTTTTTGACCAAAAGTCAACTATAAGTCAACCCTTGACCCAATTGACCTAGTTTGACTTGAATTGATTTCCTGTGACCTTGTTTGACCTTGATTGTCCTAGTGTGACCTAGTTTGGCTCAGTATGACCTAGTGTAACCTAGTTTAGCTTGGTGTGACTTAGGTTTGACCTAGATTGACCTAGAATTCAATTAGAATGCATTGAATTGCATCTTATTATTATTTTAGACTCATAGTGACTTGTGCTGTTCTATAGGAGACAGACACCACTCCTCGGACAGTATATTCTCTTCAGACACTCAGGATATCAGGCAAGTACATTCTCTGACCATTTCATACTTGTCTAGATTTACATTCTTGCTCTAGATTACTGTACTTGATGCTGACACGATTGTTATCACGGATTGGTACTATACGGATCTTCTTTTGAGATGTTATCCCCTTGTATTCACTAGATACATTTTGTGATGTGCATTTCACTTACATATTTTATTTATTGAATACCCATATCCTTGTATACTCCTTGTGCATATTGTACTCTCAGTATCACATGAGTCCCAGGGATAGACCATTGTACACTATTGTATAACATTGTACAACTATTGTATAACATTGTACATCTATTATATAATATTGTACATCCATTGTATAACATTGTACACTATTGTGCAAGATAACGTAACGGGAGTGGATCCTTGTGTATTGATTAGGGAGGGGGAGTAGAATTGGTTATGTACTCAAATCCTATTGTACAACATTGTATACTATTGTATATGTCTATTGTACACTCACGTATAATGGAGTTGCCATTGCATTGTCCTAGACCGTTTACATAACCATATTGTACTCTAAATCATAGTTGGCTTACAGTTCTTACTTATCATATATAGATATTTCCAGTTATCAAATCTCTACTGTTTTTCATATACATCATTCTTTCAGCGTTTCATGTACCTTACTCTATTGCATATTTTATATTTTCTAATATGATATGAACTGCGTGAGATGTTTTGTGCTCGCTCCCGTCCTGACTGGACCTGTTAAAAATTTTACAGAGGATGAGGCCTGCGTAGACACCTTCTATGGGACAGCTGTAGATGACTCGTGTGACCCAGATTTCCAGCCTGATCCACTAGCTTAGAGACTGAGGCTCCCTAGTCTAGGTTTACTATTTCTGTTATTTGAGGTCTGAGTTGTATATATTCTTTCATATTCAGTATTAGAGTCTTATTTTGAGCTGGATGTTCTGTTTTGTTATGTCAGTAGACACTTAGACTCTCTGGTTGTATTTATGTGGATCTCTTTCATTCCAGCATTTATCTATCTATCTTCCTATCTTATCATTCTGCTTAGATGTGATTGAGACTGTATATTGCTATGTCACCTCCATTCGGAGTGTATATACTGTACAGGTACCTTTACATTGTTAGATGATTGACCTAGGACAGCGTTCTACCGCCGACACTACGGCGTAGGCTGGGCGTTGTTACGTTCTCGTACCCTCACAGTGGGTGCGGGTCGTGACACGTTTTTAGTGGTGGCCCATGTAGGTCGAGTTTATGTAGTGGTATTCGAACTAGAGTATCACTACAGCCTGCAGTAGGAGTAGAATATTTTGAGGTACTCAATCACACTAGGAAAAGCTCTTAACTTGATTCTTGTTATCAAAATTCTTGCTACTTTAATACTTTCTTTTAAAATAAACTGTCCTCCCTTGAATTATCGCTTCTTTCTCAGCAATTGATACCCTCGTTTGATCTGTCTTCAGGATGGTGGAGACGCGGTTACAGCGTGCCATTCATGGAGATACTGTAGAGGGGACTGCTACCTCTCAGCCAGTTCAGCAGGGTCGGGAGGCTACAGCTCCTGCCACCTCTGGTCATATTGGGACTTCAGCAGCAGCAGCAGCAGAGGGTATGCCTTCACAAGTTCGGAGGCAGGACCCAGTTATTTCAGAGGTACCGTTCCAGCAGCCGCCGCCAATAGGAAATGTGGATACGGCATAGATGTTCGCGTACTTTCAACAGTTTTTGGAGATGCAGCAGACCTGGCAGGAAAGGGGCATAGAGTTGGCAATTTTGACAGTTGCAGCCCGACCAGTGGTGCAGCAGCCAAAGACACCGGAGATCGAGCAGTTTCAGAAGATGAGCCCCAGAGACTTCCTGGGAACGGAGGGGATTCTATATGCTGACGAGTGGATCGAGCATATTGAGGAGATCTTTCGCCTGGCCCGGATACCGACAGATCTTTAGATCGAGGCAGCAGCTAGCCGGATGCGAGATCTTGCTCGCACCTGGTATCAGTCAGACCCCAGGGTGGGGGTAGTCGGACAGACTTGGAAGGAGTTCAAAGGCTTCTTCAAGAAGAAGTTCTTCCCAGATTCAGCAGTCAGAGCCTTAGAGTCGCAGTTTGAGAGCTTGGTCCAGGGGAGCCTTTCCGTGGAGGAGTACACCGGGGAGTTTGGCCGCCTCGACAGGTTTGTAGAGGGCTTGAGCGAGACGGCGAAGGCCCAGAGGTTCCGGAAGGTTCTAGTCAAGGAGGTCAAGTCCTTGACCAAGGGCAACAGGGATGCCACATTCGAGAAGATTTTGACGGGAGCCTTATTGGCGGAGGATGATCTTGAGCTTAGGCTCAAGAGAGGGCGAGACCCAGTTGGGGGCAGCAGCAGCGGAGGACCGGCCAAGAGGTCACACGTTCAGCCTCAGTTTCAGCAGCAGTATCAGCAGCCGATGGTCCACTTCCAGCAGCAGCAGCAGAGGCCTGTTCAGTATCAGGGACAAAGACAGGTGCAGCATCAGCAGGTACCTAGGCAGCAGCAGAACACTATGTGTAACTTCTGCAAGAAGCAAGGCCATGGGTGGGACGACTGTAGGAAGAGGCTGGGCATGTGTTTACTTTGCGGTTCAGCGGAGCATCAGTATAGAGAGTGTCCCAAGAACCCGACACCATTGGCTCAGATAGCACCAGGAGTTAGGGCTCCGACATGACAGCAGAGGGGACCACCATTGCAGACTCAGCAGCAGATGTTCGTACAGCATCAGCAGCAGGCCAGGGGAGGCCAGCCAGGGCGGGCTTTCGCCATGACAGCCGAGGATGCTCAGGCCGTTGGAGATCTAATCGCAGGTTCCGTTCTCTTTATTCAATTCTGTAATTCCTATCTTGAAATTCAGTTCCATCTATTCCTATATGTTTCTTCATTGTTGATAAGTTTGATCTAGTATTTCCTTATAATTTAATTTTCTTCTGAGATAAGTCGTATGGGCTAGGTCGCCTCGATTATGAGATTTTAGAATCCTCTGGGGTCATGCTAGCAGGCATAGTGAGGACATATAGTCAGATTATGGACGTATTTCTCGGGTGTGGGAATTTAAGGTTTTCGCTGCCAAGCGCGCGGCAATGCGAAAATTTTAAATACCATAGTTCTAGAGGTATGTACCATAGTTGAGGACTCTGTGATTATCGTAGCCTTGCTCACTGGCATGACAGAGATTCTGAGTATCATGATGATTGGATAGACGCATACGATTATCGATTTGTATGATTTTCTGTGGTTACCTTGTTTTTAAATTTTTGGATGATTCTTTAAGGTGGATAGCTTCTATTTGAGTGTAATATTAAATTTTATAAACTTAGTCATTTAATTCATGCTTGATTTTTGAGATTTTAATCATTTTAATTTTTAGCCATGACTTGTGATTTTGATATTTTTCTATTGTTTGGTTTTAAATTCGAGGACGAAATTTTTTTAAGGTGGATAGATTTGTCACCCCCAGTTTCCAGAAACAGGGGTATTTTTGTCATTTTTTCATTTTTATTATTTTTAAAAATTATTTATTTATTTATTGTAATATTTTGGGGTTATTTGAGTCGGGTTCGAATTTCAGCTCAATCCGACTTGAAACGGGGACCCGGGATAGTTTTGACTTTAGTGGACCCACACACTAGTTAGCCATGGCCCACATGTCATTTATTTTAGTTAGTGACTAGGCTAAATTATTTGGATTAGGATTAATTAGATTAGCGTGTAAGAATGACCAAACTAGCCCCCGACTTAAACCCCCTTTTTAATGTATTGTTAATAGGCTAGAGGGGGGTATTTTTGACATTTCAAAAAGTTCCCATAGCAACCCCTTGGTCGGCCACATCAAGAGGATTGGGTTTAGCCACTTCACATTATTTCACTCTTCCATTCTCTCTCTTGTTCTTCCCCAAATTGCTAGAGAGCAACCTCTAGTGATTTCACCTCCAAATCAACCCCTCTTTCCACCAAATCTTCTTCTTTCCTTCTCTACTTCATGAAAGGAAGGTGCTAGCCAAGTTTGGAAGGATTCGGAGCTCGTTTGTGTCCTATTGGAATCTCTACGTGTCGGAAGGCTTTTTCCTTTGAATCTCTCTCCCGGAAGGTATAACCTCTCCTCTAAACTATCCCTACATGCATATAGGTTGATTTTTGACCCATAGGAATGTCCCCCAATGTGTGTCTCTATTGTGTCCATTTTGGATCCATTTAGAGGCCAATAGGTGTGTCCATGGTGGTGGGTTGTGTCCAAGTGGGAGGATCTCTATTTTGGACACACCACTTGTTTGTGGTTATGTATAAATGCTATTTTGTCTCTTTATTCTCAGATTTTATACATATGGAGATGTTATTTGTGATGTATAGGTTGGTATCAATGAGTATCATATTCTCTTTTAATTCATATTTGTATATAGTTCTATATATCTCTCCTTGTGTCTCTATATATGTATCTATACATATAGTGTGTGGTTTTGTACATATATTATGTGGTGTGACTTTATGATTGGTATTAGGAAGGGGTCGGCCAAGTTTGGAGGAGTGTAGGAATGGTGTTTGTTTATGTGTATGTGTGGTAGAAATGGTGGAGAGTATTGAGAATGGTGTGTGTATATGTATTGAGTGAGAGTTTGAAGAGGGGAGCTAATTCCTGACCTGGACAGTCCCCAAAGGGGACTGTCACTGTTGTTCTTCATAGCAGGTTGGAAGGAGGGAGTAATTGGCCCCATGTTCCAGCTAAATTTCTGTCCTTCATTCCAGCAAACCAACCCTGGATATAGCCCAATACTTCAGCTATATGGCCGTCCCATAGCAGCCTAATGTCTGTCCCATACACTCCCTATGTTTCAGCCCTTGTAGCAGGGCATTGGCAGCTCCATACCACCCTAAAACACCCTCCCATTTTGCCCCCATACATGTCTAAATTGATGTCCCTCCTTCTACTCCAATTCAGCCCAACATTACACCTAAGCACAGCCCTATATCAGTCCAACACTCCCCTCTAAACCAGTCCACATATGGACATCAGTAGCAGTCCCTTACCTGTCCATGTACATCCTATTTTCAGTCCCACAAACCTATCCTTAGGACACAATGGCAAGACCAAATCAGTCCTCAACCTACTCCCCCTAAACAGCCTACACACAGCCTCCAAGATAGCCTAAACCCTGTCCTTGGACTGTCATTGTACAGCTCCCCTAATCCTGCAAATGACAGTCCCCTATATGGCTGTCACTTTGCCTATTTTCAGTCCAGAAAATCATCCATATTGCAGTCCTATTTACAGCCATGTAAATCAGTCCCCTATATCTGTCCCTTACACCCATATCAGTCCTTGTTTGCACACTATTCAGTCCATGTATATGTGCAGTCCCCTATAGCCCAATATTCAGCTTTTGTTCACTCGATGACAGTCCCCAAAAACTTCTAGTAGCAGTCTTTAGCACCATCCAACTTCAGTCCTAATACTTAGCCATGTAGCCCTCTCAATCAGCCCCTACAAACCCCCACTTACATGTCACAATTGACCCCATGGTACAGCTATTGCATGCCCATAAAGCAGCCCTTAATCAAGCCTTGTAACCCCCAACACAGTCTCAAACCTGTCCCCTTGGAACCACTGTCCTGCACAGCACCAAATGCCAGTCCCATTTGTCCCAAGTCTAGCCTATATATCAGTCCTCATTTTTTCCCTAAAATCAGCCCCTTCTTTGAGCTTGTGTGTGTGAGTGGTATAGGAACCTATAGATGAGCCTAATAGGTAGCTATTGCCTATGAGTGTGTAAACCTATATGTGACCATATGTTGTGAGTGAGTGTGTGAGCCTATATGAGATTGGCATAGCCTATAGGTTAGCCTATATCTAAGCCTAAGTATGTGGTGTGAGCTATTGTATAGGTGTGTATATGTGAGTTCTATAGGAGAGTCTACATGTGTGTCTATATACTATATGTGTGGTGTCTAGATATGGAAAAATAGGTGAATATATATATATATGTAACTCTATACCATGTATAAGGGTAAGGTAATTGGTAATGGCCAACATATACCATAAGATGACTTAGATGATCTAGATACTAGGATTTCTTGGTAGGTAATATTGGTATAGGATAGTATCTAGCTATCCTAGGAGACCTAGGCTAGTATTCCTAGGCTAGAGTGGTATTGGACAAGGTATTGGTATTTACCTTGGTAAGGTAATATAGGTAATGCCTAGAAATAGGATATTTGAGTTTGAAGTCTAAGATAGAGTTAGAACTTGGTTTTCTTGGTTGGTAATGATCAAATATAGTGCTCATAGAATAGTTTTGACGCCGGTTGACCATTTTGACCAAAAGTCAACAAAAGTCAACCGAGAGTCAAACTTGGCCTTCAAGCGACTAGATTTGACCGGAACCGAACCAGAGTTGACCAGTTGACTGAAAGTCAACAGTTGGTCAACATGTGACTTGTTTAACCTAGGGTTGACTCCGTGTTGACCAGAGTTGACTTTTTGACCAAAAGTCAACTGTTAGTCAACCCTTGACCCAATTGACCTAGTTTGACTTGGATTGATTTCCTGTGACCTTGTTTGACCTTGATTGTCCTAGTGTGACCTAGTTTGGCTCAGTATGACCTAGTGTGACCTAGTTTAGCTTGGTGTGACTTAGGTTTGACCTAGATTGACCTAGAATTCAATTATAATGCATTGAATTGCATCTTATTATTATTTTAGACTCATAGTGACTTGTACTGTTCTATAGGAGACAGACACCACTCCTCGGACAGTATATTCTCTTCAGACACTCAGGATATCAGACGAGTACATTCTCTGACCATTTCATACTTGTCTGGATTTACATTCTTGCTCTAGATTACTGTACTTGATGCTGACACGATTGTTATTACGGATTGGTACTATACGGATCTTCTTTTGAGATGTTATCCCCTTGTATTCACTAGATACATATTATGATGTGCGTTTCACTTACATATTGTATTTATTGAATACCCATATCCTTGTATACTCCTTGTGCATATTGTACTCTCAGTATCCCCTTGTACACTATTGTATAACATTGTATAACTATTGTATAACATTATACATCTATTGTATAATATTGTACATCTATTGTATAACATTGTACACTATTGTGCAAGATAACGTAACGGGAGTGGATCCTTGTGTATTGATTGGAGAGGGAGAGTAGAATTGGTTATGTACTCAAATCCTATTATACAACATTGTATAATTATTGTATATGTCTATTGTACACTCACGTACAATGGAGTTACCATTGCATTGTCCTAGACCGTTTACATAACCATATTGTACTCTAAATCACAGTTGGCTTACAGTTCTTACTTATCATATATAGATATTTCCAGTTATCAAATCTCTACTGTTTTTCATATACATCCTTCTTTCAGCGTTTCATGTACCTTACTCTATTGCATGCTTTATATTTCCTAACATGATATGAACTGCGTGAGATATTTTGTGCTCGCTCCCGTCCTGACTGGACCTGTTGAAAATTTTACAGAGGATGAGGCCTGCGTAGACACCTTCTATGGGACAGCTGTAGATGACTCGTGTGACCCAGATTTCCAGCCTGATCCACTAGCTTAGAGACTGAGGCTCCCTAGTCTAGGTTTACTATTTCTGTTATTTGAGGTCTGAGTTGTATATATTCTTTCATATTCAGTATTAGAGTCTTGTTTTGAGCTGGATGTTCTGTTTTGTTATGTCAGTAGACACTTAGACTCTCTGGTTGTATTTATGTGGATCTCTTTCATTCCAGCATTTATCTATCTATCTTCCTATCTTATCATTCTGCTTAGATGTGATTGAGACTGTATATTGCTATGTCACCTCCATTCAGAGTGTATATACTGTACAGGTACCTTTACATTGTTAGATGATTGACCTAGGACAGCGTTCTACCGCCGACACTGCGGCGTAGGCTGGGCGTTGTTACGTTCTCGTACCCTCACAGTGGGTGAGGGTCGTGACAGACATCCTGTTGTAAGTCCACCTAAATAAGAATGTAGATTTTTAGTGTAGCAATAACAAATCTTTCGCCTTTACCAATGGCTTTAGCATACACTCTCCAACTACAACTTAAAACGTTACATGTATATACAATTCTACTGGCATTTTTTCTGCTAGCCGAACAAGTAAAATTATGTTCAATTGCTATATCACTAATAAAACTTCTAAATTTAGAACGATTTTCAATTTTTTTTCCAATGAATAATTCAGGAGTGGCAACCTATCAACATTATCATTAAATTCATCATCTAAATTTTTAATTAATCATCATTATTTTCATTCATTATTTTCATTCATTATTTTCATCGTCATTATTACTATCGTCTACTACATGTTCTTCTTCAGTAAATGAATAACTTGATGAGAAGAAACAAGAGCACTACTAATATTTGGTGGTGGTGGTGGTGGCGGAGTCACAAAACACTAATATATTGTGATTGCATATTAACTTCAAGAATAAATTTCACTAGCTAAATTTATATAATTAGTTAGAAAAATATGTACCAATAAAAATTCAAAATCAATAGAAAATTGATCAATAATTAGATTATGTAAAACTCTCAAACAAAAGATTTTGACCAATTAAAATAACTTCAGTTAAACCTCCTTCGTAGGCTAACTCATTTAGTATATATACCACCAACCGAGCAAAGTATTGTTAGACTTCTATCCATGGCAAAAAAATGAGCTTCACAACAAGAAAGTAAACTTCAGCTACGGTAGGAAACTGAACTACTTCTGTGTATTTTTGAGAAAAAAATGAGCTTCTTCTGTGTGGAAAGCCCAACTTCTTCTCTGTGCTGAGAATGAAGAGAGAAAGAGAGCCATAAAATGAGTTGTGTGAAGAGAATTAGAATGAATGGAAAAAATTATAGAGTATTTGATACAACTAGCCGTTAAAAAAGTAGCTAGTCGTTGCAACAACTAGTCGTTAAAAATCAAACCAAGCTAAACAAAATCAAAACAACCGTTGCAAACCGTATCAATATAACCGTTGCAAGTCAAATTAAACCAAACCAAACAAGCCAAATCAAACCAAACCAAACAAACCTATTTAAAACAAACCAAATCGCACCAACCATCAAACTAATTTTCCGCCAACAGTGTTTGTGGAAATCCAACTGAATATTTTTTCGCCAACTACGTTGGTTGAATATTTCGTTCCATTTAAAATTTAGATACTTATTTCGTTTACGCTAATGTATATTAAATTAATTTCGATACAGTAAATTTTCTGATACAAATACTTGGGTAATGCTGAGAACAATAGAAGTATAAAGATGATGATAAGAGCACTTATTTTCTGAGTGTGCTCCATTCTTAGTTTATTGCCTATTAATTAGCAGTGGAAGAATAATTATGAGTTTACAAATTAAGCTACATATGTGGGAAGGAAGGCTTAAATAGAAGAGGTGGCCGAAAACCTTTGGGAACTTAAAAGCCTAAGGGGGCGTTTGGTATGCGGAATACTATATAGCCGGGAATTCTATATTCCCGGGAATCAAATTCCAAGGAATTAAATTCCCTGGAAAATTGCATTCCCATGTTTGGTGACAATATAAATATTCCCGGGAAAAAAATAAAAAATAATAATAACGAAATAAAATGAACAAATATAAAAAAAATCGGTAAAAACGACAAAAAATCGGTAAAAACGAAAAAAATGGTAAAAACGACAAAATAACAAAAAACGACAAAAACGATGAAAAATAACAAAAAATCGGTTAAAATGACAAAAATGACCAAAAAATGACAAAAAATGTATGAACGACAAAAAATAACAAAAAAAGGTAAAACGACAAAAATAACCAAAACACGACAAAAACGACATAAAATCGGTAAAACCGACAAAAAAAACAAAATGCGACAAAAACGACAAAAAAAACAACAAAAATTCGGGTAAAACGACAAAATGACAAAAAATCGTTAAAAACAAAAAAAATCGGTTAAAAACAGTAAAAAAAAATCGGTTAAAAACGACAAAAAAATCGGTTAAAACGACAAAAAAATGACCAAAAAAGGTTAAAAAATGACAAAAAAGGTTAAAAATGATAAAAAATCGGTTAAAACGACAAAAAATAACCAAAAAGCGAGTAAAACGAAAATAATCGATAAAAACAACAAAAAAGACAAAATATCGGTTAAAACGACGAAAAAATCGGTTAAAACGACAAAAAATAACCAAAAAACGACAAAAATCGGTAAAAGCGACAAAATTGACAAAAATGGCCAATAAAAGCAGTAAAAATGACCAAAAAAGCGACAAAAACGATAAAAAAAAACGACTAAAAATAAAAGCGTAAAAACAACAAAAACCAGCTACAAAAAACGACCAAAAAAAAGCCTCTCTTAAAAACGACAAAATTGACAAAAAAAAAAAAACGACAAAAGGACAAAAATTGGGTAACAACGACAACAATAATCAAAAAGAGGGACAAAAAAACACAAAAACTGGGTAAAAACACCCAAAAAAAAAAATTGCTTTAAAACGAACAAAACAATTGGTAAAAACGACAAAAAAAGCCGATAAAACGACAACAAATCAATCAAAAGTGTGAACAAAAAACAAAATGGGTTTCAAACGACAAAAAATCGCTTAAAACGACAAAAAATTGGGGTAAAAACATAACAAAATAATCAAAAAAAGTGACAAAAAGACAAAAATTGTGGTTAAAACGACAAAAAATCGCTTAAAAACGATGAAAAAATTGGTAAAACGACAAAAAAGAAGCGTAAAAACGACAACAAATAATCAAAAAGTGACAAAAAAGACAAAAAAATGGTAAAAGCGGAAAAAAAAATCGCTAAAAACGACAAAAAATTGGTTTACAACGACAAAAAATGACAAAAAAAAGCGATAAAAACGACAAAAAATAATCAAAAAGTGACAAAAAAGACAAAAAATGGGTAAAAACGACAAAAAAATGGTAAAAAACGACAAAAAATGACCAAAAACGATAAAAAACGACAAAAAATAATCAAAAAGTGACAAAAAAGACAAAAAAAGGGTAAAAGCGACAAAAAATAATCAAAAAGTGACAAAAAAGACAAAAAAAGGGTAAAAGCGACAAAAATTCGCTTAAAACGACAAAAAAATGGTATAAAAACGACAAATAATGACAAAAAAGCAATAAAAACGACAAAAAAAGAAAAAAGGTTCAAAACTAAACAAAATTGATCAAAAAAGAAGAAAAAAATTTAGACAATTTTTTTTTCCCGGGCAAAAAAAAAATACCCACCTATTATCCAGGGATAGAATTCCCATGTTTTGTGGGTAAACTATTTACCCGGGTATTTATAATTTCCGGGAATAAATTTTTTATAAGCCAAACAAACGTAGTAATTGATTCCCATCTTAAATTTTCCCGGGAATAAAAAAAAAATACCGCGTACCAAACGCCCCCTAAGTTCGACATTCCTTGGAGTATATGTTAATCTGTTGGGTGCTATAAAATATATGTGCGTCAACATAAAAGAGCCCAGGCTATGGACCATAGGAAGAAGTACAGCCGTCTCCCATGAAGTAGGAAATTTCTACTTCTTGGCAGAATGCATGAAGACAGGTGCGTACGCGACAAATCAAATTCCTCGAACAAAATTAGAGTTATATGTTTCTCATTTCCAAAAGTTGTCGAATCTCAAGCCTCTGGTGAGCCACTTCGAAGTTCTCGGATACGTATGTTATATATGTGTTTGTGCCTAATCATTTGCATAAAGTTTGATAAGAAGACACTAACGATGCATCTTTGTCGGTTACATTCATGAGAAGAAAGGTTAGAAGTGTTATGATCCTATAACTGGTCATTGCTATGTCTCACACAATCTTCTCCGACGAAACCTCGTTATGGTAGTTGTTGGAGTATGATTAAATATATAGAGTTTTGGAGGACAAGCTAATAGAGAAGTTGGAGTATGATTAAATAGATGGAGAATCGGTAGGAGGAATGTGAGATTCATATCCTCTCGGTATACTACACGGATATGCACTTGCACGTATGGAAATTTTTCTTAGAATTATGCTTTCATGTATTTGTTTTAATTTCTTGTTCTTGCGTGATCATGTGATTTGTTAATTGTTGTAAATTGCATGATTTAGAAGAAATTTTGTGTGAATTATGTTTTTTGTATTTCGAATTTCGTATTTTGAACCTTGAAATTCGTATCATGAATCGACTAACGACCTATGCAACCTAAATTATTGTAATTTTTGAAAGGTACTAGACCCTAATTCTCACGTCCCGCTTCCAAATATTTTGCTGCGAGTACATGAGCACGTCCCGCCTACGACATCAATAGTACTACGCTGTCTATACCTCAATATATATCAAGTCCATCATATATCCATAATTAAATCCATACATGTATCATGACAAAGTATATATAGTATTCTAACTATATTCAACAGATAGAAGCTATGCCATAAGGACAATGATAATAAGAATAACAATCAATACTAATATACCATTAACTACCATAGAAAAGCACCACACCAAACATACGAAGTCTAAACCATATAAGGTCCACCAATAAGTAAATATCAGAAATGTATGCTCGGGAACAAATTCGCTCGAATAGATAGTGGAATAAAAATAAGAACTACATATATAACTGTTGGGTTTTTAGCCTTTGGTTTTTGGTTTTTAGTCCCACATCGGCTAGAAAGGAATGTGTATCTCCATATATATGAGTCTTTACTCTTTATGGAGATGCACATGTAGTGCACATGGGTGTGTGCCATGTGGGATTAATTATTAATGGTATAAAGGCTTAATCAACAATTAAGAAGCTGTAAGCTTTTTGCTCTTGGAAATTTATTTCCATGGAGCTAAGCTCCGTAGGAGCTTAGCGACTCGGGCTCGGACTCGGGCTCGGGCTCGGGCTCAAGGGCTCATGAGGCGTAATGTGGCATTTTGTTGGCGCACTTTGCACTTAGCACGATGCTATCGTCGCTAGGCGCGTACGCAATGTGCGTAGTGTGCGTGTGGCTGGCTGCATATTAGAGCGGGAACGGTTGCAGCAGTTGCTGCACATTCAGGAGTGGTTCAGCCACTACCCTGAAGTTCAGGCAACTGCTTGGCAACCGCCCCGTGGGCTATATATGCAGGTTCTCTCCTCTCTCTCAGTGTTGGAAAAATCAGAATTCCAGAGAGAAAAGAAAACTCTAAGTGTTCTTTAACACAACAGAGTAGTGAGCGTGTTTTTTAACACAAACACTAGCGCGTGGGTTCTGTTATTTCAGAAACAGAGAGAGAAGAGTAGAGCCATTGCCAGAGGAGTTCGCCGTCTTCCGAGGAGTCAGAAGAGCAGGAGTGTTCCAAGGTTTTCCGTCAACCTTGCTGGTTCCTGGAAGCTGTTCGCACAGGGCGAATAAAGCTTTGAGCAACGGTGATAATTCACCCCAGCAATTCCATCTTCTCGCCTGTCACCCTTCTGTTGCCTTTAGCATTTCTGTCAGTATCTTCTTTTTAGAAGGCACTACTGCCAGATTGCTACGATCACGAAAATCTCTTTAGATTATTCGTGAATTACGATATCTTTTTAGATCTTGTAATTTGCAGAATCCTTCTGGATCTCTGTTGCAAAACCTTCTTTAAGGAATTGCATTTGAAATATTGTCTTTACAACTGTTTCAGTTTCTGTATTTTCCATCGAAAAGCGTGTCCCGGTGTTCCCGACAACAACAATCTCAAAGCTTTATTGCTGCGATAGAAAATATTAATGCTTCACTCCTAAACACTGACTTCTGTAAGTTATAGAAGTTTGATGGAGAGCATTATCAAGTCTGGAAGAGGAAGGTTTATCTCACTCTTCAACTCAGAGACGTGGATTACGTATTGCTTGAAGAGGAACCTACTGTTCCAGATACTGGGTCTGCTGCCGCAATCACCGCGGCTACTAAACTTTAGGCCAAGTGGAGAAGGGAGAATAGCATTTGCAGGTTGCTTATCCTGAATGCTATGGAGGATTCCCTAGCAGAATCATATTCTAAGAAGGATATCGCTAGAGACATATGGGAGTCTCTAGAAAAACTCTACGAAGAAGACAAGAACAGGAGCAAAATATTTGTGGTTGAAAAATATCACAAATGGCTCTTTGAGGATGAGAAGTCCATGCTGCCGCAGGTCAAAGAATTTCTGAAGCTGCGACAGAAGTTGGAAGACGAGGCGATGCCCCTCCCCGACAAGTTTGTTGTTAGGGATTGTCTCAAAGCTTCCCGCTGGGTGGAGTAAGTTCTATGCAAACATGCATAGGAAGAAGCTGGAGATCACCCTTGAAGATCTCCTGCAGGAAATTTATGTTGAAGACCAGATGAGGGCTCAACATAAGATTGACACGCTTTCCAAGCAATTGGCTAACGCTAATCTGGTTCAGACCAAGGAACCAAAGGGAAAGGGAAAGCGTGCAGATTTCCAGAAGAAGAAGAAGAACCCTAACAACTTGAATGTTAAGGGAACTTCTTTCAAGTCAAAGAAATCTAAGACAAAGATGCCTTGTTTCAAGTGTGGCCAGTTGGGCCATTTCAAAAGTGAATGCACAGCACCGGCCAAGAAATCAGAGCAAGGTGAGCCTAGCAAAGTCTCAATGATTACTGATGTAATTGCTATGATTGGACAGGTTGATGCTGTAGGATCTGATTCAGACAGGTGGGTAGATACTGGAGCCACCTGCCATGTCTGCTCCAGTAAGGAGTGGTTTACCACCTACACACCCACTTCTGAAGCGGTTGTGATGGCGAACCAAGCACAAGCTGAAGTTCTAGGGATCGGGACGGTTATTCTGAAGCTGACTTCTGGCAAGTCTCTGACGCTTCAAGGCGTGAAGCACGTACCTGCTATCGCCAAGAACCTGATCTCGGAAGGTTTACTCTGTAATGCAGGCCTCAGAATGGACATCAATGCTGGCCAGATGGTGATGTCTATCAAGGAAACATATTTCGGGAAAGCTTTTTATACCGAAGGAATGTTCAAGATTCAGCTTGTAAATCAGTCCAATGTAATTAATGTAATTAATGAAATCTCTCCTTCTGCTTATACTCTTGAGTTGTGGCATAATAGACTAGGACATGTTCATTGTAAACGAATAAACAGAATGTCTAGTCTAGGACTTATCTCCAAGTGTGGGGGTAAGGTAGAGAAATGTGAAGTTTGTGCTCAAACAAAGATCACAAGGAAACCCTTTCCTCGGGTTAATCGAAGTACAGATCTTCTGGAGTTGGTACACTCAGATATCTGTGACTTCAAACAGTTCTCTACAAAGGCCGGGATGAAATATTTCATAACCTTCATCGACGACTTCTCAAAGTATGCGTTCGTCTACTTGCTGAAGGCTAAAGACGAAGCATTCGAGAAGTTCAAGGAGTTCAGAGCCGAAGCTGAGCGGCAGACTGGACAACAACTCATAAGGATAAGAAGTGATCGAGGTGGAGAGTACAGGTCTCATGTATTCGCATCGTTCTGTAAGGAACATGGAATTGTCAATGAGACTACGGCTCCGTACTCTCCTCAATCAAACGGAGTAGCTGAGAGGAAGAACAGGACGTTGACAGAAATGATAAATTTAATGTTGTTGACTGCTGGTCTTCCTAAGTGCTACTGGGGAGAAGCTGCATTGACGGCCACTTTTATTCTAAATAGGGTGCCTCATGCAACTTCTGACATTACTCCTCATGAACTCTGGTTCAAGGTCAGACCAAACTTGAATGTCATTCGAGTGTGGGGGTGTCTGGCATATGTCAAGCTTCCAGATCTAAAGATTCAGAAGCTTGGGACAAGGACTACAAAGACGATCTTCTTGGGGTATGCCGAGAAGAGTGATGCTCGGAGATTTTTTGATATTGAGTCAAATCATATCATTGAATCTCGCGATGCAGAATATTTTGAAGACAAGTTTGCAAGGCACAAGAATATTGTTCTTTCGGATGTTCCGGAGAATAATGAGGGTGCACAAGAGACTGAAGTCTTTAATGAAGATGTGGTCCAAGAAGATCTTGTTGTTGAAACAACGGTTGAACCAGAACAAGCTGAGCCATCAGCTAAGCGTGTGAGGAGGCCGAAGGACTTCGGAAGTGACTTTGTCACCTATCATGTGGAAGCAGATCCGCTTACCTATGATGAGGCGATGAAGACCAGAGACGCGGTTTTCTGGAAGGAGGCGATTGACAATGAAATTGATTCCATCACCTCAAATAACACTTGGGTGTTGGTTGATCTTCCTGAAGGAGCAAAACCCATCGGATACAAATGGATCTTCAAGAAGAAGATGAAAGCAGACGGAACTATTGACAAGTTCAAGGCTAGGTTGGTAGCCAAGGGGTTTTCTCAGAAGCAGGGGATTGACTACTTTGACACATATGCTCCAGTAGCCCGGATGACCACCATCAGAGTGTTGATTGCTCTCGCAGCAATAAATAAGATGGTGATACATCAGATGGATGTGAATACGGCTTTCCTAAATGGCGAGCTGACCGAAGAGATTTACATGCAACAGTCAGAGGGATTTGTCATCAAAGGTCTTGAAGACAAAGTCTGCAAGTTGGTGAAATTCTTGTACGGTCTTAAACAGGCTCCCAAGATGTGGCATGAGAAATTTGACAAAGTTATAAGGTCAAATGGCTACATGGTCAGCGATACGGACAAGTGTGTTTATACGAAGTTCGCTGATGGAAGAGGTGTGATCGTTTGTCTGTACGTGGATGACATGCTTATCCTAGGTACGGATATTAGATGTGTCATGGAGACAAAGAAATTCATCTCAAGCAAGTTCAGTATGAAGGACTTGGGGGAAGCTGATGTGATCTTAGGGATCAAGATCATCCGGACAGACACTGGACTAGCGCTGTCACAGTCTCATTATATTGAGAAAATGATCACTCGTTATGGGTATCGGGATCTTTCAGGGATCGATACGCCGTACAGGTGTGATCTGAAGCTGAAGCCTAATTCAGGGGAAAGCGTCAGGCAGCTGGAGTATGCAAGCGTAATCGGGAGTTTAATGTATGCTACTACTGCCACAAGGCCTGACATAGCTTTTGCCGTGGGAATGCTGAGTCGTTTTACGAGCAATCCAGGTGTTGAACACTGGAAAGCTGTGGAACGGGTTATGAGATATCTCAAGAAGACTCAGACATATGCACTGTACTACAGCGGAGATCCTCCGGTAGTGGAAGGCTTCAGTGATGCCAGTTGGTGCTCAGAGGTGGAGAGCGAGAGGTCCACAGGTGGATACATTTTCACAATGGATGGAGCTGCTATATCGTGGAAGTCGAAGAAGCAGACTATGCTCTCGCGATCATCCATGGAATCTGAGTTCTTTGCACTTGATACCACAGCCGAGGAAGCAGAATGGCTTCGGGAGCTCATGTATGATCTTCTAGTGGTTGGGGCACAAATACCGGCAATATCGATATACTGCGACAACCAGGCGACTGCGGTGGTGGCATCAAATGACCTTTTCAACGGGAAGAAGAGGACTGTGCGGTTAAAGCACAGGGCAGTACACGATCTTATCAAGAGAGGTGTTATTGCAGTAATTGATGTTCGGAGTCAGGAGAACCTGGCGGATCCGTTCACCAAGGGCCTCAAGCGCCAGCTGGTCGATGACACAGCTTGTAAAATGGGCTTGAAGGCATTCTGATATTGTATTATTGTATTCCTACCATAAAGTTTTATGCTATTAGTTCAAAGATTTATCTACTAGGCATCTAGCTTTTGGTTCAAGGGAGGACCACTAATCGGAAGAATATCAGGAACGGTGGGTACATGTTCTATTGGATATGTAGAGGTTACGGACCTATAACCACTGTTGTCTACTGTTGTTTTCTGCGAAAAACAGGTCCTGTGGGAGGTTGGCTTAAATGCCTTAATGAGTTCTCAGGCATTTGGAATGTCTGGTATGCTTTACAGGAAGCATGGTAGCACAGCACTACAAGGAGTGTGACTCCATGCTATGTGTGGCGGTGACTCCACCATGAGGTTCTCGAAGGAGGTAAAGCCTCGGCTATGTTAGCCAAGTCACAGCGGCATAGCACCGCAAATAGGCAGTTGGCCTAATGCTGTATATTGAATTAAAGAGGGATGTAGTCAGCACTACAAAGAGGAGGTGTTCCTCATGTTACGGGTGGCACGACACCACAATGAGGTAAACCCGGCTAGGGATAAGCCTCGGCCTTGCAAGCCATGTCGTAGCGGCGTAACACCGCACAGAAGCGTAAGGCTTCATGCTGGGTAGTTTGGCACTACAAAGGGCTAGTCCTCATGCTACGGGTAGTATGACACTACGATGAGGTTCCCGGTGATTCGGGGTAAGGTCCTCGGCTTAAGGCCATGTCATAGCGGCGTAGCACCGCAAAGGAAGCGTTGGACGTTTCATGCCATGTCTCTTTAATAAAGAACTCACCTATAGTGTATGGACAAAGAGAGATCAGGCCGTCTCTTGAGGGTAAACTTGTAGACGTCCAATATTATACACTGAAACCAGGCTGGCACACGGCCTTAAATGTGCAGCCAGAAGCACATGTAACTACATTATGTGAGTGGAAAGAATTTCAGCTATGATGCAGAATTCAAGGCTTAGTCCATTCTTGTATTATAGTTTGATTTTTGACTCACGTGGGAAGATTCAAGTCTTAAGTGGCATCTATCCTAAAAGCATAATGGACAGTTACTGTGGGGAACACTCGTACTCATATATATAGAGATATGTGGGAGATTGTTGGGTTTTTAGCCTTTGGTTTTTGGTTTTTAGTCCCACATCGGCTAGAAAGGAATGTGTATCTCCATATATATGAGTCTTTACTCTTTATGGAGATGCACATGTAGTGCACATGGGTGTGTGCCATGTGGGATTAATTATTAATGGTATAAAGGCTTAATCAACAATTAAGAAGCTGTAAGCTTTTTGCTCTTGGAAATTTATTTTCATGGAGCTAAGCTCCGTAGGAGCTTAGCGACTCGGACTCGGACTCGGACTCGGGCTCGGGCTCGGACTCGGGCTCAAGGGCTCAGGAGGTGTAATGTGGCATTTTGTTGGCGCACTTTGCACTTAGCACGTCAGCATCGTCGCTAGGCGCATAGTGCGCTTAAGTTGCGCTCGTTGCGCGAGCCACTTGCGCGACCACGTTGCGCGGCCCATTACGCGAGCCCAGTTACGCTGGCCCAGTTACGCAGTCCAGTACGCAGCCAGTACGCTCAGTACGCGCAGTGTGCGCAGCGTACGCAGCGTGCGTAGAGTGCGCAGAGTGCGCAGCGTACGCAGCGTACGTAGAGTGCGTAGTGTGCGCAGCGTACGCAATGTGCGTAGAGTGCGTAGTGTGCGTGTGGTTGGCTGCATATTAGAGCGGGAACGGTTGCAGCAGTTGCTGCACATTCAGGAGTGGTTCAGCCACTACCCTGAAGTTCAGGCAACTGCTTGGCAACCGCCCCGTGTGCTATATATGCAGGTTCTCTCCTCTCTCTCAGTGTTGGAAAAATCAGAATTCCAAAGAGAAAAGAAAACTCTAAGTGTTCTTTAACACAACAGAGTAGTGAGCGTGTTTTTTAACACAAACACTAGCGCGTGGGTTCTGTTATTTCAGAAACAGAGAGAGAAGAGTAGAGCCATTGCCAGAGGAGTTCGCCGTCTTCCGAGGAGTCAGAAGAGCAGGAGTGTTCCAAGGTTTTCCGTCAACCTTGCTGGTTCCTGGAAGCTGTTCGCAGAGGGCGAATAAAGCTTTGAGCAACGGTGATAATTCACCCCAGCAATTCCATCTTCTCGCCTGTCACCCTTCTGTTGCCTTTAGCATTTCTGTCAGTATCTTCTTTTTAGAAGGCACTACTGCCAGATTGCTACGATCACGAAAATCTCTTTAGATTATTCGTGAATTACGATATCTTTTTAGATCTTGTAATTTGCAGAATCCTTCTGGATTTCTGTTGCAAAACCTTCTTTAAGGAATTGCATTTGAAACATTGTCTTTACAACTGTTTCAGTTTCTGTATTTTCCATCGAAAAACGTGTCCCGACGTTCCCGGCAACAACAATAACTAATAAAGGATAACCCGTACTAACTCTCTTAAGAAATATCATGCCAATATAAAGATGATCGGTTAGGATATCGGATATCCATATCTCCCACCTTAGATCCATAATAAGTGGGGTACAAGTCTTCCTCACCTAAATATGTCAACATTATCCAATAATGATTGGAGCAAAATACAATTACGACTATAAAGTTACACAATCCATATAAATCTATCATAAATAACTAAATAGAAGTACAACAGTAAATGAGGATGTAATAACATGTAATGGGACTGTAAGTAATACAAAGGACAAAATAAAGACTAACGATACTATCAACATGTAACATGCATAGAACTAATATCATGAAGTCGGGATAAATTGAAGTGTGAATAAGCAAATATGAAGTAAGTCAATATATATATCGTGTAATTTAGAATACAATGTTTGGCATATAGACGAGTGGAGGTAGTCCAACACATTGATATATGTAGTGCATGATTGTTATTTAATACATGCCATCATATGACAGAACTGTAGTGCATGATTGTCTATGATATTACTACCTCGATAGAAAGCTATAGTTCTGTCTATGATGGCATGCTATTAGTTATTATTTGATTGGCTAGTTTTATATATATTCTTTTGGGTGTTTAGCCACATTCATGTGTTAGCCTTAGTTCTAAAAGGTTGTTCTTGCATACAGGCAAACTTGATTATATATATAGACTGAAGTTATATGTATGATCACGTATTAATATATACTCTGCTAGCTTACCAATTTTGTACTGCTAGCTTCTTGGTTACTCTTTTTTTTCTTGCTTATAATGGTTGATACTATGATTTATGTAAACCTTAGGAGATCGTTGGATTGTATCTAACCTCTTGTCTTGTAATTATGTGACCGTATTGCGGGGTGTCGGAGTACTCTGTATTCTGGATCTGGGGCATGACCTCTAGGCGATTTTGAAAGCATTGTAAGTGCGTATAGTTTATCAAGTCAATGAGGGAGGCATGGCAGTTATACTGCTCCATTTGGCGAAGTTGTTCCATTATGTGAAACTAATGACTTAACCAATTTCGATTATTGCTTCAGCGATATTATATCCATTATTAGCCTCACGTACGACGAGGTTGAACGAATGTCCATAGCATCAGGGACGTTGTTAATGGTGGATGGCGGGCCTTGGACCAATTTTGAAAGCGTCGTACGTGCCGGTTTTGAGAGCCACTGATGGCTGATAGATTCGAAAAATCGGTATAGCTTAGAAAGCCTTTGCAGACATTCAAAAATATTGGAAGCCATTTATGAAAGGATAAAATATTTATCAATTTCAAAGGTTTTAATTAATTAAAATTCTAAAATTATTGCTTTCATTGATATTTGAACTCAAGACCTCCCGCTTACTAAACGGGTGCTCTAACCAACTGAGCTATGAAAGCTACTTTTGAATGTTGTTCAGCATTATATTTGTCGCATGACCAAACACAAAAGTCTAAGGCTGCCTATGCTTCAAGTTGCACTGGCCAATCTCTCTCCCTCTCTCAATCCTTCAGTCCTTGGCACTACCAGGCGGGTCATGTCAAGGCTACCTATGCTTTTGGAAGTGTGTTAGCGACTTCGGTGTGAATAACCACAGAAAACGAAATGGTTTATAAGAGCTTGTTAAATGGTTCTATATTTGCTTGTTACAAATATAATTATAAATGTAATTTTATCTTGAAAGATTGGGTAGAACAGGGGTCTTGGTCCTCTTGAGGTACCAAAATTTACACACGTCCCTAAAATTTACAAATGCCTCCAAATTTTACAAGCCCCATAAGTTTTACAAAGCCGTAAAAATTTACAAAAGCTCCCTAGATTTTACAAAGGCCCTAAATTTTACCAAAATTTCCTAAAATTTATAAACGGCCCAAAACTTTTACATAAGGATCCCATTTTCAGGGCCGTGACCCATTCTTGCTAGAATCGCCCCGGAAAAACATATTATTTCATTTTCAAAACTTGCACAACAAAGCAACATGCAACTTATCCTGAAGCTACAAAGCCGCAATGAAAATTAAATTTTTTGCCAAGATTAGGGCAAAAATTTAACATTCTATCAACAGACACTCCCCGAAAGTACGACAATTCAGAGATGGAATCACGTAGGAGTTGTGGTTGGATCCAGCCCACACGAATTTTTTTTCTTATGTTTTCCTCTATATGAATTGACCCACACTTAGTCAGTCCATCGTAGCCCACTCTAGCCCACCCAAGCTCAAATTTTTTGTTCCACCCTTTGCAACAACTAGTAACTAATCCTGTCGAATAAGCCTTTAAGTTCCTAAATGTTTTGACCTGCTCTTCTATTTAAGCCTTCCGATAAGTATATTGTTCTTCCATTCACAAACTCATATTATTCTTCCAGTACTGATACGCGATATACCGAATGGAGCGCGCTCAAATAAAAATAAGTCTCGTCATTGTCTTAATTGTCAATGAAATCACGGGAGAAATGGATCGTGACCGTCCGCTTCTATTGTAAATAGTCGTTTGTTTTACCGATCAATTCTCTCTTTCATAGTCCAATTAAATAGTCTTTTCTACTTGTGTAATGTGAAAGTATTTGTATTTTTTTTACTTAACTCTATTTCACTATATAGAATGTCTTTGTATTCTTTTTAGAAGGGATGAGAACAAGGGAAACCTAGAGATTGTGTGCAACTCGGGGTGGACTAAATCTGAACCCGATCGGATAAACCCGCTAATGGGTTAGGTTAGGACTGAAGATACTCGAATTTGGGCTCGGATTCGAATTAAAATATTTGAACCCGATCAAAAATCGGATTCACTACTAAAATATCATCTAATAGCGACGGCAAGAAAACACGTCGCTAGTTATGAAATATAGCGACAACTTTATATACACGTCGCAAAACGTCGCTGCCTAGCGACGTTCCGCGACAGGAGTTTACTACGTCGCTGAATAGCGACGTTCCGCGACATATTATTAGCATATGTCGCGAATTTTGCGACGTTTAGCGACTGCAACACTTGACGTCGCTAATGCTTTTTACTTAGGGCACACCGTTTCCTTCTTTCCCCCTCACTCTCACTCGAAAATTCTAATTTCCCCCCACCCCCCCACCCCCGGCGACTCCCTCCCCCTCTGTCAGTGCCCTCCCACCCCCGGCGACCCCCTCCCCCCCGGCGACTCCCTCCCCCTCCGGCGAGCTCCTCCTCCTCGAGATCCTCCTCCTCGAGCTCCTCCTCCCCCAATCCGAGCTCCTCCTCCTCTTCCTCAGGTAAACCCTAACCTAACTCCTCTCCCTCCTCCTCCTCCTCCTCTCCCACGGACACACACACACGGACACACGGACACACATCGTGTCCCCAAAGACTCGTGCCCATTGGATTCGTGTCCCCAAAGACTCGTGCCTATTGGATTCGTGTCCCCAAAGACTCGTGCCCATTGGATTCGTGTCCAGTTTTGGATGTGTTGAGTTTGGTTTGTTTTTGGACACATTGTGTCGAGTATTTGGACACGAGTTTGGTTTGGGAGACACGTACACACATGACACTTGTATATGCACACTTGACACTATACACTCTCTATCTCTCTAGTATATAAATGCATAAATTGTTGAATGTATATATTGTGTCCCCTTGGTTATAGCCTAGTATATGTAAATATCTTAACCTATATATGTATGCCTATATATATATATATATATATATATATATATATATATATATATATATATATATATATATATATAGTAAATATATAGGTAGTTGTGTGATTGATGGCTTGTTTAGATGTGGTAGTGTGGTAGTATGGTAGTGTGAGTGTGAGTGAAGAGGGATATTGAGATAAGTGTTAGATTGTGTGTGTGTGTGTGTGTGTGTGTGTGTGTGTGAGTGAGAAAGGTGAGAGGAATTTAGATATGTATCCATAAGTTAGTATCCTAAGTTAGATATTTAGGATAGTATCCTAGGCACTAATTTAATATCTTGTTTAGGATGTTAGTATCCTAGAGTTAGATAGGTGAGTTAATATCTTAGGATACTAGAAGTTAGTATCCTAGATAGGTTAGTTAGTGTCTTGGATATGTTAGTTAGTATCCTATTTATCCTAGATAAGTTAGTATCCTAAGTTAGATATCTTAGGGTAGTTAGATTATGCTAGTATCTTGAGGGTATCAAGATAATAGGATATTAGGATATGGGCTAGAAGTTAGTACCCTAAGTTAGTATCTTGGCTAGAATTTGGTATCCTAGGATAGTTAGATATCCTAGTATCTTAAGAGTGTCCTAGATTAGTCTACGGTAATAGGATACCCTATAGGGGGGAGGGGGCAGGGGTAGGGGGGAGGGGGCAGGGGACAGGACCCTAACCCTATTTCGGATACGACTCTGTGACACAGGACACATGACACAAGACACAGGACACACACACACACAATACATACATATATACCTATATATATAAATACACATATCTACATATATACATGTATATATATACTCACACACTTACATACACACACAAATACATATATAAATATATATGTATACAATGTATATACACACAAATACACATATATATACAATCAAAAATCCATTTGAAATTTATTTTAAGAATCTGAAATGTTGACGATATATACCCAAGTTTCACAATATCGGTATCGGAATCGGTATCGGACTATTCCTATGAGTATTGGTATCGGCGGTATCGGTAGTATCGGCGGTATCGTATCGGAGTATCGGACTTTGGTATCGAAAAACAAATAATTATTAATAAATTATTTACATTTAAAAATATATATTTTATACATTTAGGCATAATTTTAAGTATTTCAGCGCTATTTCTTAGTAGTTTTGAAATTATATGAAATAGTAGTCACCCTTACCGATTGGTTTTGCCGAATTGACCGGAACAAAGACCCCTAATGTCGGTATCGGTCAATATTTGGTATCGGTCGATATCGGATCGGAACATGCCAAACCGTATCGGTATCGGCCGTATCGGATCGGTATCAGCCGATACTTTAAACCATGTATATACCATGGTTTTGCCTTTTAGTTGCAGGAATATGAGAGATATTAGATGTTAAAGTAGGATATTAATTAATTAGTTATGATAGAGAGTTTGAGATAGATAGTTCATGTGAATGTTAGGTAGTACTGTACAGTTCATGATTAGCATTGTTTAGATATTAGTTTCAGTTAAAGGGTTAGTTTAGATTAGGATATTAGTTTATGTTAGAAGGAACTGCCTGCAACTGCATCGTAGCTGCAGGAATATGAGAGTTATTAGATGTTAAAGTAGGATATTAATTTATTAGTTAGGATAGAGATTTATTAGTTATTTTTATAAACCGTGATATGTTAAATGCCTGCAGCTGCATCGTAGCTCAGGGATATGACTGAGAGGGTGACATGGTTGTCACATTAAGGGTCTTTGAGGAGGTGACATGTTGTGAACAGATATATCCTTATAGTTCTCCTACGTAATGTTAAAAAAAATCCGTAGGAGAACTATATATAAGGATATATCTTTCGCAACATGTCATCTTGTCAAAGACCCTTAATGTACCAACCATGTTACCGTGGTATTGGTATTTGGATACCAATAGCGATAAGGTAAAGGGTACCAATAGCGATAAGGTAAAGGGTACCAACTTAAGGTATTGGTATTGGAATACCAATAGCGATAAGGTAAAGGGTACCTTGGTAGGTAATGACTAGAAATAGGATATTTGACTTAGATTTGACCTTGTTTGACCAAGGTTGACTATTTTGACTGAAAGTCAAAGTAGAGTCAATATCTGACCTAGATTGGACTAAGAGTTGACAAAGTCAACTGTAGGTCAACCCTTGACCTACTTTGATCTTGTTTGACTTTGCTTGACTTAGCTTGACCTTGTTTGACTTTGTTTGACTTAGTACAACCTAGTTTGACCTAGATTGTATATCATTGTTATTAGTAACTGTCCGCTACTAATGTGTGTCCCATAATAAGACATAATATACGAATTTGTGCCTGTTGGATAATGTGTGTCCATCTTTGCAGAATTATTTTCAAATGGATATGAATTACTACTTGCGGAATCGTTCATGGATGTACAATCGTCGTCCTGATGATATGTGTGGTGTACGGGATGAATATATAGCGGGAGTAGAGCAGTTCCTGCAGTTTGCTAAGGCGTTCTCTCAGTACATGGATGGCACCAAAATTAAGTGTCCGTGTGTGAAATGTCATAAAGTGAAATATTATCCAGAAGTGGAAGTGACATATCATTTGTACTCGAGAGGTTTCACGCCTAATTACTATCAGTGGACCGCACACGGAGAACTTGTGTCTTTAGCATCAGAGCCGGAGCCTTATGTTGAGCCGTATATGCATGCGGGACCTAATTTTATTTCAGATAATCATGCATACGACGACGGGTGCGTGAACATGGTTTTCGACGCTGCGGGACCTAGTTTCGTTCATGATGCACCTGAGGAGGCACCTAACGCCGATGCTGCACAGTTCATGGAGTTGCTGGAGAATGTAAGGACTCAATTGTATCCTGGTTGTGAGGATCATTCACCGTTGGAGGTGGTTACAAGGCTGTTGAGCATTAAGTCAGATTTTAACATGTCGCAAGAATGCTACAACCGAGTGTTGGAGTTGATTATAGAGATCTTGCCGGCGGGTGCTAAGTTGCCTAAAGACTTCTACCGGTCTAAGAGGATGGTGAGAACGCTCTGGATGGGATACGAGAAAATCGATTCTTGTCGTAATGGGTGCATAATGTACTACAAAGACGACAAGGACGCAGATGTGTGCAGATTTTGTGGTGCTGATCGCTATAAGATAACTAGTATAAGAAGGTCTACCGGTGCAAGAAGACCGACCGATTCAATGCACTAGTTGCCTTTAACGCCGCGGTTGCAAAGATTATTTATGGTGAAAGAGACGGCCGAAAATATGAGTTGGCACATGCAAGAACAGATTGAAGGAGTGTTGGATCACCCATCCGATGGAGAAGCGTGGAAGCACTTTGATCGAGTGTATCCTGATTTTGCTTCAGATCCGCGTAATGTCCAGTTGGGGCTATCTTCTGACGGTTTTACTCCTTTTGGTCTTTCGGGATCCCAGTATTCGTGCTGGCCTGTGATTGTCACTCCGTATAACCTACCGCCTTGGATGTGCATGAAGACTCAGTACATGTTTCTAATCGTTATAATTCCTGGTCCGAACAATCCCAAGAGGAACATTGATGTGTACTTACAGCCTTTGATAGATGAGTTGAATCAGTTATAGGAAGTAGGCGCTAACACGTACAATATTTCCAGGAAGCAGAATTTTCAGATGAAGGCAACCCTTATGTGGACCATCAACGACTTTCTGGCCTATGGAATGTTATCTGGATGGAGCACTCATGGCCGTCTCTCATGTCCGTATTGCATGGACCGTAGTAAGGCTTTCCGCTTGAAACACGGAGGAAAACCGTGCTTCTTTGATTGTCATCGGCAATTTCTGCCAAAAGATCATCCGTTCAGAAGGAATAGGAATGCATTCCGTGTCGGCGTTGTAGAGAAGGGTGATCCACCGCCAAGGTGGTGCGGAGCCACGATATGGGAGAAGGTTAGAGATTTTCCAAGTGCTATCGAAGATCCTACAGCTGGATACAAGTGCGATGGATTTGGTAGAGATCATAACTGGACAAAGAGGAGCATATTCTGGGATCTGCCATACTGGAGTACCAATCTGATCAAACATAATCTTGATGTCATGCATATTGAGAAGAATGTGTTTGATAACATAATTAATACTGTGATGGACGTAAAAGGAAAAACGAAAGACAATCCCAAGGCCAGGTTGGACTTAGAAGAAATATATAAACGCCCTGCGTTGCATTTGATAGAGCAGAATGGAAAACAGTTCCTGCCGAAGTCAATTTTTTCGCTAGACAAGGAGGATAAAGTGAGACTTTGTCGGTGGATCCAGGGCCTAAAATTTCCAGACGGATATGTGTCAAATCTGAAAAGATGTGTCGATCCGAAGGAAAACAAATTGACGGGTATGAAGAGCCACGACTGTCACGTATTCATGGAGAGGTTAATTCCGATTACATTTTGAGAATTCTTACCGCAGGCGGTTTGGGATCCATTGACAGAGCTTAGCATATTCTTCAGGGATCTTTGTTCTAAGAAATTGCTCATTGATCGTCTAAAAAAGCAAGAGAAGGACATTGCGGTAACACTATGCAAGCTAGAGAGGGTGTTTCCTCCTGGATTCTTTGACTCTATGGAGCATTTGCCGATTCATCTATCCTATGAGGCACGTGTTGGTGGACCCGTCGAATATCGATGGATGTACCCGTTCGAGCGATATTTGAATCACCTAAAAAGAAAGGTGAAAAATAAGACACGGGTCGAGGGTTCTATTTGTGAAGCCTATGTTCTCGAGGAGATTACAAACTTTTGTTCGATGTATTTTAAGCCTCATGTTGCAACTAATAGAACGAGAGCTTCCAGAAACGACGACGGAGATCATGAAAGTAATGATACAATACTGAAGGTATTCAATGCTCCAGAAAAGCCATCGGGTAAAATGAAGAAGAGATATCTGAAGGATGATGAGCTAAGGGCTGCTCAGGTGTATGTATTACTCAACTACGACGAGGAGAAAGTAAAGAAACTGGAGGGGTAAGTAATTAATTCGTCTACATTATTTTAATAGTATTGATTATTATACTATTACATTAATTACACGATGTTATTTTCAGCATATTTAATGATGATGTGAGGTCAGGTAGGCCACACATAACAGAAGAAGAACTAGAACAAGAAATGAGGCGTTATTTTCCATCATGGTTGAGTGCATATGTAAGACTTGAGAACTCTGTAATTACCTTTATGTATATGCACTTGATTGAGAATGAGCTTAATTGCTTCTTTCGTGGTATTTAGGTCGATCGTCCATATGCAAGACTTGAGAATGAGTCTATTAGAACGCTAGCCAAGGGACCAATTTATGCTGCAAAAATATGGCCAAGCTACTGTGTTAATGGATTTAGGTTCAAGTCAACAACTTGCCCGATCAGAGACAACTTTGTGGATCTCGACTCCACCAAAAACAGCTGTTTGTGTATCAGATCTTCGAACTACAAAGATGTTGATGCGGGCAACGATTTCTATGGCGTGCTACGGGAGATCGTGGAGCTGACATATAGTTATAGAATAGAGCCTGCTAAGATTGTGTTATTCAGGTGTGATTGGTTCGATCTGATTGAAGGTCAAGGTTGGAAAGTAGAAAAGCACGGTCTCGTTGATATAAACTATCGGCATCGATATCAAGCCTATGAACCATTTGTCATATCAAGTCAGGCTCAGCTCGTGTACTTTACAAGTTATCCTAAACGGAGAACAACAAGGTCGGACTGGTGGGCAGTATGCAAGACCAAAGCTAGAAATACCTTTGAGGTTGACGATATAGCTTATCAAGAGGATGAACTACCTCTTGTAACAAATATTATAGAAGTGGACACAACGGAAGTTCCTCATTACACATCTAATTGTGTAGAAGAAGTAGAATTATCTGAAGAGGAAGATGCAGATGAAAGTGAAGATGTAGAGGAGGAAGAAGAAGAAGAAGAATAAGTAGATGAGCTAAATGAACTAGATGAATTTTCAGAAGAGGATTAAATCTGTACGTTTGTTTTATCATCATATTTGACACTTTAGTGACACTTCTATCATATAAATCTGTGACACTTCAGTGACACTTTATTGACACTTTTATCTGTGACTATGATATTTTTCAAAAATCTGTGATGTCTATCATATAAATATATTTTTTTGTTTTTTTGTCATATGTTATTATCATGTATGACTAGACCATCTGGACGACACGGAGGATTTTATATTAGGCAGTCCCGTCAGCCTCAGGCTGGGGATGGAGATTCCGTACCCTCATCCTCATCTCCGAGTACGCCATTGTACCGTTCTGTTCCCGGTCCATTACCGGGACAGGGCAGTTCCAGCAGGTTGGCGACTCCTCCCTCGTCGTCTAGCCTTCCTGATCTCGCGTCCAGCATCCCTGATCCCCCGTCCAGCATTCCTTCCGCGTCCAGCATCCCTGATCCCCCGTCCAGCATTCCTCCTGTCGACGACTCTATGGGGGGAGCCGACGCCGAGCATATGGAGGACGGGGATCAGAATGATCCTGTCCAGGCAGGAGGTGAGAGCGACCCTCCATGCGCTCCCCCGGGCGAGACGCGTATGGAGATTTGGACGGACGGGCCTATGAAGTAAGTTAATTAGTTAATATATATTTCTCAAATGATTATATGTACATATATATTCATGAGAATTATTATTGTATAGGTATCGGCCTTCTGCAGTACAGAGACAGCTGGGGGTATTTCTGAGGCAGAACTATGGTGGGCCTTGGATTAACTACTCAGATGCTCCCGCAGATAGGAAGGCCTTTTGGTTCGCCCACTTCAAGGTAAAAAATTTGTTTATTTTTAAATTTTAATAATTATTTGTGTATATTATACAACTTTTGTATTTTACTTCTTGTAGAGGACCTATTTCTATCCACCACACCGGGCGGCGAGGATCGAGGGCCAATTTTCTGCCATTGCAGCCAAGCTCATCCGTGATGCGATCCACGACCAGAAGTGTCGTGATCGCTCCGGATAGCCGATCCATGGTTGGATCACGCCAGAGCAGTGGGCTGCGATGAAGGCTAGATTCAACGAGTCCAAGTACTAGGAGCGGTCTGACAAGGCCAAGGTGGCGCGGTCGAGCACCGGTAAGTGGTGTGGTGGCTCCATTCCGATGACGGAGCATTTTCGTCGTCTGGTACATTTCCTATGACGGACATTAATTTATATATAGTTCGATAGAATGTTTAATACTAATAATAGATAATATATTTTAACAGGTAAAAAAGGGTGAGGACCCGAACATGGTGACCGTCTTCCTGGTCACCCATCGGAGGGCTGGGGAGTTCATTGACGAGAGGGCGACGCAGGCATATGTACGTTCTATTCTTTATATTAATTTACTATAATTTAGAAAACAAGAAAATAGATATCAATATAGACTTTAGCAAACACTTACACGTTAGCAAACATGTTCTAGGTCGAGTTTGTTCAGCTACAGGAGGAGGCGGCTGCTGCTGCTAGTGCGCCAGTAGAGGGAGGGGCTGGTAGTTCCTCCCAGCCGCCTACAGCTCCATCGTCGGACGAGCTCTGGATGACCGCCGTTGGCGGTCTTCAGAAGGGTACGTACTACGGTACGGGATCCTACGGCGCGTATTTGGTTTCGGAGTCATCCCGGGCCTCCTCTGTCAGTGCGCAGTCTCCGGCTTCGCAGGCATCGTCACGAGCTGAGGATATTCGTCATCAGATCGAGGAGCTGCATCGCGAGTTGTAGCAGCAGATTTTTGATGCGGTCGAGCGACGATTCGACCCTCTGATCGTCACTGGACGATTTGATGCGGTCGAGCACAGTATACAGGAGCTGATGAGTCTGCATCAGGCTACAGCTGCCAGCTTGCACACGCTCACCGAGTCTACGCAGTGCACAGAGCGTAGACAGGTCGAGCTAGAGGGATCGCAGAGGAGCATGTCTGCCTCACTCACTCAGGTTTCGGCTTCGTTTGAGGCGAGTACTGAGAGGGTGGTGAGTACCTTTGCTGTTTATGGTGAGCGACTGCGAGAGCTGGAGCAGATACGTCCTCCCGGTCCATCGACGGTGCCGACTCCAGATATTGCACTGCCTCCTACTGCCCCTACGGTGCAGCTCACCCAGGAGCAGTATGACTACATTCTATCACAGCTGCGCGGCAGGGGTCCTCAGTAAACCAGTAGATTTTTTTATCATCTTTGTATTTATTGGCCTTATGGGCCCATTGACCGTTCTGTACACTGATTTTCATTATTATTTGACTCTGTTGGACATGTACGTTTGTTGGACATGTATGTTTGTGATATTTAATTTGTTGGTATTTTCATTGAGTACATGTATGATATTTAGTTGTAGACTGTTATGATGCATGGGAGACTGTTATTCATCTATTAGTTATAGACTGTTATGATGGGAGACTATTAATTGTGATGATATCTGCGACGAGGATGACAAATATACCTACGCTGGGTTATAAGCGATGATCTGATATACAAAGGAGGTGCTGCCCAAATTTTAAAAAAATATAATGTGTATTTTTGTGATGATGTGTGTCTTTGTTTACAGTGAATGTGAATGCAGTGTTCGGAACCATCGACAGTTTCGATTACTGTTGTATGTTTTATCTTGGATAGAAAGAGCAACAGTTCAGGGTGTACTTTTGATACCTTCATTTTCACGTCATTCACTTTCTCGGGACGTCGTAAAGGATCCCGAGAAGGTGAAGGACGTGAAGAGGAAGCTCTGAGAAGTGTACCCTGAAATGTTGCTCTTTCTATCCAAGCTAAAACATAGAACAGTAAGCGAAACTGTCGATGGTTCGAATACTGCACTTCACACACACTGTAAACACAGATACACAGCATAACAAAAATACCAATTATATTTTTTTAATTTTTTTTATGAACTCTGCGACGGATAGCGACGTTCTGCGACGTTCTGCGACTTCCTGTACACGTCGCTATACGTCACAAAAGTGCTGACGTGTATATGACCACCTGAGAGCCAACGTCGCTAAAGTTGTCGCTAGGCGTCGCTAATATGTGACGTGGCTGCCATGCCATGTCATCATATGTAAAGTGGACGGCGTCGCTAAGTAGTCGCCCTACGTCGCTATACTGGCGACGTATGCAGACGTCACTATCTGTCGCTCATATTAGCGACGTCTAGCGACACTAGAAGTGACGTTGCAACTAGCGACGAATTGCGACCAAATTGTAATCTGCGACAAGCCTATAAGCGACATCCATATTTCGTCGCTAAATACGTCGCTAATAGAAAGTAGCGACGAATTTTCCCTTTTTAGCGACGTACTCTGACGTCGCTAAAAGGGGTTATTTTAGTAGTGATTGGAGTACTCGGATTCATGTGTCGGATTACCCAAAGAATTCGAAACCCGACTTATATAGTTTCATACTTCTTAAATAAAAAGTTTAAATTCTAAATTTCTCCACTCAAACTCTTCAACTCGTTATCCTAAATCTTCTTTCAGTTTGTATTTTGTAATAATCAAGGCTTGATTGTTATTTGATTATGTGTTTAATATTACTTTTGTTTAAAATTATTTTAAATATTATATTCGAGTTCGATAAATTCGTTGGATCTGACCCGACCCGAGTCCAACCCGATCCTCCGGACTTGGTCTTGGATTTCATATGTTGAATCCATGGTCGGGTCGGGCTCGGACAAGACTTATAATTCATCAAGTTGGGCTCGGATTAACCTCAAGCCCGATCCAACCGGTCCGAGTTGCACCCCTAGAGTCGAGCTCAACATTCAGTGGCATTTGGAAGGAAAGACATACATCATATCAAAATTTCTTAATAAACTCATCAAAAAATCTCTCTAATTTATTTTTGCTCCATCTAATTGTATATATACTCCCACCAAAAAATACAATCATATATATATTTGCTCACAACAATTACATTTTTTATATAAATAATATGATCTTGGCTTCCATATACAATTAAATTTATATTCTAGTAGGAATATAAAAATCTAGTTCTACTCAAAATAAGTCTACTCCTATTTTAATTAGTCAGTGTTTTAGGCGGATTTGATTTGGACTCTTTGCTTGCTGCTCAGATTTGGACGACTTTGAGAACCCTTCATAATAAGGGTGTGCTTTGTTTCGAGAGTGCTTTGCTTTGTTTTCCATTCTTTCTGTGTACTACTTAATATGGTATCTGAGCACGTAAATTAAATTGCAAGTGTTCTTTCTTTTATAGTTATAAAATAAAATATTATAGCTTAAAATCTTTCTTAAGCATATTCTAAATGTAATTCATGGATCTCCGATAATTTCTACTAAGATTTGAATTTAGCTTGGACAGATGGTGTAGGAAACGAACCAATGCTGTGATTTAGTTCTGTGAAGCAGTAGTATAGGTCAGCGCACGACAGAGTTCTTGTTCCTCCTTGTCATTGATCTCTGATCCCCCGGACTGTTGTGTATCTTCCTTCGTCTCTAGCTCCTCGACCACTACGTCGACACCAGCTATCATTCGTAGCATTTCCTTTATGATTGAATCCTGCTAAAACATCAATAACTCGGCTAAGATCGCAGTCTTTGACGATCAGGTCACCATAACTCTTGGTTGCATGTACCCGACTTCTGTCTTCCACCTGAACGTTCTCCTTTTCTGACGAGCCTCTTCACCCGTGGCTGGTCCATCCAAGAGGACGATACGGTTTTTATGAGATTCAAGCTCCGAAACCTACCCACCTTCGTGTCTGAAACTGAAGCTCCCTTATGCACATGCATCCTCGAGCAGAACATCATATACTATGCACGTTGTCGATGATCCACAGCTATCTTGGTACTATGCAAATGGAGATGCGTCGGTCACGAATTGAGTTTGCTGCATACCTTGATCTCCTTCTTGGTTTTAAAATGCTGAAACCAATTTCTCTCCATTAAACTTTGGCAAACCACCCGTCACCAAAACAGGATCCATGGAACAACCCCATCATGAAGACCGACAAGCTGTCATGGGACCGACAGACTGACCATCAATCTTTGACTCATCTCCGTTCGTAGCTTTGTCTCGACGAACCGAATCTTCCTCGAAGACTCTTCTCAACAAGTTCAATGATCCATAAACTCCTATCGAATATCTCTCGATCCTTCATCCAATATATGTGGCCTCCCTATACACCTCAGCGGCTTGAGCCTGTACATACCACAACATATATCTCCTCGAGCTAACAGTTGGAACCCTTGTAAGCTTCTAATCTTTGTCCCCAAACATACCGCGACAACCATCATCTACCAACTTTCCTACCAAAAATAAATTATAGCGCAAACTTAGAATATGTCGAACCCCCTTGAAAACTATCTTTTCACCAAGCTCCTTTGTCAAGTGCACATCCCAAATGTCCACAAAGTCGTCCCTTTGTCGCACATCTTCATACATGCAAACATATCGCCTCAGTATGACGTGAAGATCCTCCTTTGTAGAGTGGCGTTATACGACACCAAGACCTACTCGACATCATGACACATGCCACAAGGTTTCTCTGTGTCAGTTGTTGCGATAAGGAGATCTCTCATAGCAGTAAAATCTTTATGATTATCCTTGCCTTTTGTCTTCTTATTTTTTAGCTTCATGCAGTCATGTTTAAAATGACTTCGTTTGTAACACCCAGTTTTTCAGAAGAGGGTAATTTTGAAATTTTGTAATTATAATTATTATTTAATGGTATTTATTTCATTTTATGATTTTTTAGTGATTTTTAGTTATTTTTAAACTATTTAAATTCATGACATATGATTTGGTGTCTTGCTAGTGTTCATTTCCAGACAGAGGGGTATTTTAGTTATTTTAAGAATTATTTGGGATTATTAATTATTATTTAGATTTAATAGAATTTACTTGAATTTATGAGAATTTTTAGGAATTATTTTGGATTTGTTTGGACTATGTTGACTTTGACTAGTTTTGACCCTTGTAGACCAACCTAGAAGCTAACCCTAGTTAGTATGGACTCGGTTAGGTTATGTGACTCTAGTCTAATCTAAGATAATCCTTGGTTTGGTCATTAGACTCTAGATAGCAATAAGAATTAGAAAGTCATAAGTCATGGTTTGTGATTTAGAACCTTTATTAAATCATTTAGCTCATAGCCTTGTAGTTGGGCCCAAAGCCCAAGACAAATTCCAAAACCCTAAGCCCTAGACTAAGTGGCCAGCCACCATATCCTCCTTGGGAATACCACCCTATAAATACTCTCTTAGTTTAGGGTTGCCTCTTTCTTAGAAAAATCCCTAATTTCAAGGAGGTTAGTTTTATTGCATTTTAATTTCGAGAACTCCTTTCCTCTTCCTTTTTCTTTCTAAATTGTTCCAATAGGTCCTGATATGATTGTTCTTGCTATTGCTAAGGTCTCGTCTCAGTTTGAAGTTGTTGTGTATTGATTGGGTCATCAAGTGGAGAGCTTTGAATAGGGGGTTTCTATTGAAAGTTCAACAAGAGGTAACTTCTTCAAATCTCTATGAAATTTCAATTAGTCTTCATGAATAGGAAGTCCTAAGGGTCCCCCTAGGGTCTGGATAGGATTCGTGCTTGGTGTCGGGGGTTTCGTGTCCGTTCTGGACACATATCAGTAGTTAGGACTAGGTGTTCGACGAAATGCCTCAAAGGGCATTTCGATCGTATTTATTCAATATTTTTGAATAGGAATGTTAGTTTAGATCTTGTTTGTTGATCCCTGTCCTTGTGTGTTGGTGTCGTGTCATTTTGTGTCGGTTTCACGGCCTGGACACGCGCGTGCACACGCTCGCGCGCGTGCTACAGGGATCCCCTGCTACTCGGGGGCAAGTTCTCCCTGGACACGACACTTGGACACGAGATTTTTGACACATACGTTGGGGCAGTGTCTGTCACGACACTCCCCAAGTGGCACGACCTCTCGTGTCGTGTCAGGGGAACACGAGACACCGTACGGGTTTTACACACAACTGTGCAGTCGTGTGTTTTGGTTTCTGATACGTATGTGTGGACACGCCTGTGCGACACGACACGGCGGTGCAGGGTGTCTTATGGATAGCCCTATATGTGGTGAACCTATGTTAGTGGACACGTGTCTTGGGTTGTTCTCTGTTGTGCACACGACACAAGTGCACACACGCACGAGGCAGTGCACTGCTGTGCAAATACCAGTGTGCTATTTTGGGTAAATTGTTGTGGACACGTCGTGTCTTGATATGTTGGACACGAGACACTTCCTATATCATGTTCACACCCTATATTAGTGTTACCAACCAATGTTTAGCTTTTAGATTTATTTTGATGAGTAATTCTCCTTAAAACCTAAGTTAACTGATACTTGAAATTCCCTGTTATGTTCCAGTTTTCAAAAATGAGTTTTGTCATCAATTTAATCCATTACATGCTGTTAGTTACATGGATTGAAACCCTAATGTGGTACCCCTATGTATTTTCTATGTGAATGTCAAAAATGGTATTGAGTTGGTGTAAGTTTGATTCATTTTCTGTGAATGCATCTTTGGACTGTTAGTTGCTTGAGTTCATGGGCTAACTGTTTTCCTAACTGCTGTTCTTCATTGTTTAACTGGTCATAAATTGCTTACATTCTTGTGTGAAATCTGAATATAGGTTCCTGTTAGCTTTGTGGTTAACTAGTTAGTTGAAATCTGGAAAAAAAAAGCATGAACTCTAATAGGTTTCCTGTTAGACTAATTCAAGGTGTTCTAATCTGATATTATGGACAGTTGCATTGGTTCACTCTCTTGCATTGCTCTTTATTTCTCTTCACTGTCTTCTAGTTCTAAGAAATCTGATGGGATTCTTGTCCTCTAATGTATGTTCACCATTGTAACTACTGCATCCCAGGTTTACCACTTCACTGTTCTTGATAACATACTTTTCTCTTCACTGTTGCTCTACCTTTCACTGTTGTAATTCCTGCATTTACATGTATAAACACCACACACACACTTCTCTTGGCACCACTGTCCTCTTGTTCACTGTTGATTTAGTTCCTGTATATGGGTTTGTGATCACTGTTTTGTTTAACACCTCACACGTCACCTTATAAACTGTCCACTAGTACACACACCTTCCTCCCTAGTTTTCACATATTCTCTTCACTGTTTTGTGTTTTCCTGTTTATATATATAGTAATTCCTGCACACACACACTCTTGATTGCCACACACTTTTCCGTCTCTTTATGATCAAGTATATGCATATTTTAGTATGAGTGTATATATGTGGTGTGTAAAATGCTTTATGTACAATGTGTATACATGTGTACTTGTGAGTTGTATGTATATATGTATATATATAGTATTTAGCCTAGGTATACTTAGTGTTAGTTCAATATGAATGTATCTATATATAATGTTGGATATACATAGGTGAATGGATACTTGGAAAGTTGTGTGTTGTCTAGTATAGACTTGTTAGACCTAGATAGTTGAGTTTAAACTTGAGTAGACTAGATTGACCTAGTTTGACTTCTAGGGTTGACCAAAGTTGACCAAGAGTTGACTTTGGCCTAGATTGACCTAGAACCATATAGAATGCATAGTAGGACTGCATTACACTATTCTGGACTTGTTGTGACTTGTGCTGTTCTAATTAGGAGCCAGACACCACTCCTTGGACAGTACGATTCATACTGGACACTCAGATACAGACGAGTACATTCTCTGATCATTTCATATCCTGCTTAGAATTATTTCCTGTATTAAATTACTTTACTTGATACTGTCACGTTGGTCACACGGATTAGTACTATATGGATCCCTTCTTGAGATGTTATCCCTCCAGGGAGCATCGGGTACTCTATGTTCTGTGCGTTTCACTTACATGGCGTATCATATGCTTCTTTGGTTTTTTGATCACTTGTGACATATACTCATATGATCACAGAGTCTTCTTTGAATCCTTATACCATTTATTGGGTCTATCAGAATCCCTATTTTTGGGACTACTATGTATCACCTTCGGGGTCCATTACCTTCGGGGTCTATTACCTTCGGGGTCTATCACCTTCGGGGTCTTCTACCCTTCGGGGGCTGTTACATAGAATTATAACATAACCTGTTTGGATCCTTGTGTATTAGTTGGGGGTACGGGGGAGTATAAATAGCCATGTGAACAATTTCCAAAGTAGAATAGCCATGTACGCCTCTTTAGTATAGCCATGTACAATCAAGCTGTTCACATGTCGACTTTGTGCTCTAAATCACTAGTCACTGGTAGCTCTTTACTTATAGTAGATATTTCTATTACAGTTCTCTCTCCCTGTTTACATACTACACTTCTTCAGTATCTATATCTTACTTTACTGCATGATTATATTTTCTAACCTGCTATGAACTGTTGAGATGTATTGTGCTCGCTCCCGTCCTGACTGAACCTGTTAAAAATTTTACAGAGGATGATGAGGAATCCTGTACCCCTTACTTGGAGCTTGCCTAGATGACACTTGCGACCTGGACCCCTGGGGAGGTTCAGGCAGCTGCTGATGACGATACCTTGCTTAGTATAGATAGCTTAGACTGCTTTCCATTTTATGTTTAGTTGTTGTTCTTGTTTCAGAGTTGTATATTTTAGAGTTGATAAGACTTGTATTTCTTTTCTGTTGTACCTCAGTTGAGGATTTCCTTATCTATTTCATTGTGCCATTTTCTATCTATAGATTGTGATTGAGTTATACCTCTGTATTGGCCTCCTTTTGGGAGAGTATTTTATTATGTTAGTTATAGTTCATGACCTAGAACAGCGTTCTACTGCCGACACTACGGCGTAGGCTGGGCGTTGTTACGCTCTCGTACCCTCACAATGGGTGCGGGTCGTGACACGTTTTTAGTGGTGGTCCATGCAGGTCGAGTTTGTGTAGTGGTATTCGAACTAGAGTACCACTACAGCCTGCAGTAGGATTAGGATATTTTTGAGGTACTCAATCACATTAGGAAAAACTCTTAAATGGATTCCTGCCATCTAAATTCCTGATACTTCCTTGAATAACTGTCCTCCCTTGAATTATCGATTCTATCCCAGTATTGATTCCTTGTTTGATCTGTCTCCAGGATGGTGATTGAGACACGATCACATCACTCTGGCCCAGCAGACGCTGGTGAGAGGCCTACCACCCCTCGCCTGATTGTGGACGCTGGGACCACAGCACCCCCTATTTCTGCTCATATAGGAGTTTCTGCAGCTTTTGGGAGCACACCTCCACCTGTCCGGAGGTCTTCCCCCGTCATTCCAGATATGTACCAGCAGCAGTTACCTTCAGGAACAGTAGATGCGGCTCAGATGTTTACCCTCTTCCAGCGATTCATGGAGTTTCAGCAACAGATACAGCAGAGCCAGTCTGCTGATATCCGACGGAGTATACAAGATACTCACCAGTTGGTTAGGACGACTGTAGAACTACTGGCTGCTCAGCCACAGGGAGGCCAGATGCAGCCGTATCAGCCGAGGACTCCAGACATCCATTCCTTCAAGAAGATGGGACCCCGAGACTTCAAGGGTACAGAGGGCATCATATACGTTGACGATTGGATAGAGCACAATGAGGAGATATTTCGATTGGCACAGAAACCAGCAGAATTACAGATCGAGGCAGCCGCCAGTCAGATGCAGGACTTAGCCCGTACCTGGTACCAGACGGACCCGAGGATTGGTACAGCCGGTCAGACTTGGGCAGCGTTCAAGAAACTGTTCAAGGAGAAATTCTTTCCCAATACCGTACTCCGTGCTTTGGAGGCGCAGTTCGAGAGTTTGGTTCAGGGGAACCAGACCGTTGAGGAGTACGCTGGAGAGTTCAGCCGTTTGAGCAGATTCATCGAGGACCTTACCGAGGTCGGGAAGGCGAGGAGGTTCCGCAGGGGTTTGATCAAGGAGATCAAGTCATATACCAAGAGCGGCCGCGGTGCCACTTTCGAGCAGATTCTGGTAGGAGCCATGACAGCGGAGGACGATCTTGGGCTGAAGGAGAAGAGGATGCGAGACACTCAGGGAGCTAGTGGCAGTGCGGGCCCGGCCAAGAGGCCCCACCTGTAGATTCAGCAATAGTATCCGCATCAGATGCCCCACTTGCAGATTCAGCCATAGTTTCAGCAGCAGATGCCATCCCTATAGTTTCAGCAGCAAATGCTACTTCTACAGTTTCAGCAGCAGTACCAGCAGCCGAGGGTCTACCTTCAGCAGCGGCAGTTTCAAGACCGTGTACCCTTTCAGCAGGCGCAGCAGCCGCAGAGCCAGCAGTAGACCCCGGGACAGCAGCTTGTTATCATTTGCCCTTTTTGCAAGAGACTAGGGCATGGTTGGGGCGAATGCCGGAAGAGGCTGGGCAGATGTTTGCTTTGCGGAGGATCCGATCATCGTCTGAGAGAGTGTCCCGAGTCATCGGGACAGACAGTCCAGGGAGCAGGAGCTAGGGCCCCGGTAGGCCAGCCGAGGGGATCACCCTTACCGACTCAGCAGCAGAGGTACATGCAGCATCAGCAGCATGCCAGGGGAGGCCAGCAAGGGCGAGCTTTCGCCAGGACAGTCGAGGATGCTCAGGCCGTTGGAGATCTAGTTACAGGTTCCGTTCTTTTGAATCAAATTCTGCAATTGCCTCTTATAACTGCCTTGAATCTTGATTCCCTCTTTCCTTTTTGATTTATCAATTTTGTCCTGTTGTCCTTGTGTTATGTTTGATTTTCTTTTGAGATGAATCATATGGGCTAGGTCACCCAGTTATGGAATCTAGAATCTTCGATAGTCGTGTTAGCTGGCATAGTGAGGACATATAGTCAGATTTAGGACGTATTTCTCGGGTATGGAAATTTAAGGTTTTCGCTGCCAAGCATGCGGCAATGCAAAAATTTTAAATACCATGATTCTAGAGGTATGTGCCTTAGTCGAGGACTCTGTGATTATCGTAGTCTTGCTCACTAGCACGACGAAGATTTTGAGTATCATGATTTTGGACAGACGTATATGATTATCTGACGGTATGTTTGAGACTTTGATTGTGGGGTGTTTGACCTAGAAGGACTGCTACCATCTTAATTTCGAGGACGAAATTTTTATAAGGTGGGTAGGATTGTAACACCCAATTTTCCAGAAGAGGGTAATTTTAAAATTTTGTAATTATAATTATTATTTAATGGTATTTATTTTATGTTATGATTTTTTAGTGATTTTTAGTTATTTTTAAACTATTTAAATTCATGACATATGATTTGGTTCTTGCTAGTGTTCATTTCCAAACTGAGGGGTATTTTAGTCATTTTTGTAATTTTAAGAATTATTTGGGATTATTAATTATTATTTAGATTTAATAGAATTTACTTGAATTTATGAGAATTTTTAGGAATTATTTTGGATTTGTTTGGACTAGGTTGACTTTGACTAGTTTTGACCCTTGTAGACCAACCTAGAAGCTAACCCTAGTTAGTATGGACTCGGTTAGGTTATGTGACTCTAGTCTAACCTAAGCTAATCCCTGGTTTGGTCATTAGACTCTAGATAGCAATAAGAATTAGAAAGTCATAAGTCATGGTTTGTGATTTAGAACCTTTATTAAATCATTTAGCTCATAGCCTTGTAGTTGGGCCCAAAGCCCAAGACAAATTCCAAAACCCTAAGCCCTAGACTAAGTGGCCAGCCACCATATCCTCCTTGGGAACACCACCCTATAAATACTCTCTTAGTTTAGGGTTGCCTCTTTCTTAGGAAAAGCCCTAATTTCAAGGAGGTTAGTTTTATTGCATTTTAATTTCTAGAACTCCTTTCCTCTTTCTTTTTCTTTCTAAATTGTTCCAATAGGTCCTGATATGATTGTTCTTGCTGTTGCTAAGGTCTCATCTCAGTTTGAAGTTGTTGTGTATTGATTGGGTCATCAAGTGGAGAGCTTTGAATAGGGGGTTTCTATTGAAAGTTCAACAAGAGGTAACTTCTTCAAATCTCTATGAAATTTCAATTAGTCTTCATGAATAGGAAGCCCTAAGGGTCCCCCTAGGGTCTGGATAGGATTCGTGCTTGGTGTCGGGGGTTTCGTGTCCGTTCTGGACACATATCAGTAGTTAGGACTAGGTGTTCGACGAAATGCCTCAAAGGGCATTTCGATCGTATTTATTCAATATTTTTGAATAGGAATGTTAGTTTAGATCTTGTTTGTTGATCCCTGTCCTTGTGTGTTGGTGTCGTGTCATTTTGTGTCGGTTTTACGGCCTGGACACGTGCGTGCACACGCTCGCGCGCGTGCTACAGGGATCCCCTGCTACTCGGGGGCAAGTTCTCCCTGGACACGACACTTGGACACGAGATTTTCGACACACACGTTGGGGCAGTGTCTGTCACGACACTCCCCAAGTGGCACGACCTCTCGTGTCGTGTCGGGGGAACACGAGACACCGCACGGGTTTTACACACAACTGTGCAGTCGTATGTTTTGGTTTCTGATACGTGTGTGTGGACACGCCTGTGCGACACGACATGGCGGTGCAGGGTGTCTTATGGATAGCCCTATATGTGGTGAACCTATGTTAGTGGACACGTGTCTTGGGTTGTTCTCTGTTGTGCACACGACACAAGTGCACACACGCACGAGGCAGTGCACTGCTGTGCAAATACCAGTGTGCTGTTTTGGGTAAATTGTTGTGGACACGTCGTGTCTTGATATGTTGGACACGAGACACTTCCTATATCATGTTCACACCCTATATTAGTGTTACCAACCAATGTTTAGCTTTTAGATTTATTTTGATGAGTAATTCTCCTTAAAACCTAAGTTAACTGATACTTGAAATTCCCTGTTATGTTCCAGTTTTCAAAAATGAGTTTTGTCATCAATTTAATCCATTACATGCTGTTAATTACATGGATTGAAACCCTAATGTGGTACCCCTATGTATTTTCTATGTGAATGTCAAAAATGGTATTGAGTTGCTGTAAGTTTGATTCATTTTCTGTGAATGCATCTTTGGACTGTTAGTTGCTTGAGTTCATGGGCTAACTGTTTTCCTAACTGCTGTTCTTCATTGTTTAACTGGTCATAAATTGCTTATATTCTTGTGTGAAATCTGAATATAGGTTCCTGTTAGCTTTGTGGTTAACTAGTTAGTTGAAATCTGGAAAAAAGAAGAAGCATGAACTCTAATAGGTTTCCTGTTAGACTAATTCAAGGTGTTCTAATCTGATATTATGGACAGTTGCATTGGTTCACTCTCTTGCATTGCTCTTTATTTCTCTTCACTGTCTTCTAGTTCTAAGAAATCTGATGGGATTCTTGTCCTCTAATGTATGTTCACCATTGTAACTACTGCATCCCAGGTTTACCACTTCACTGTTCTTGATAACATACTTTTCTCTTCACTGTTGCTCTACCTTTCACTGTTGTAATTCCTGCATTTACATGTATAAACACCACACACACACTTCTCTTGGCACCACTGTCCTCTTGTTCACTGTTGATTTAATTCCTGCATATGGGTTTGTGATCACTGTTTTGTTTAACACCTCACACATCACCTTGTAAACTGTCCACTAGTACACACACCTTCCTCCCTAGTTTTCACACATTCTCTTCACTGTTTTGTGTTTTCCTGTATATATATATAGTAATTCCTGCACACACACACTCTTGATTGCCACACAGTTTTCCCTCTCTTTATGATCAAGTATATGCATATTTTAGTATGAGTGTATATATGTGGTGTGTAAAATGCTTTATGTACAATGTGTATACATGCGTACTTGTGAGTTGTATGTATATATGTATATATATAGTATTTAGCCTAGGTATACTTAGTGTTAGTTCAATATGAATGTATCTATATATAATGTTGGATATACATAGGTGAATGGATACTTGGAAAGTTGTGTGTTGTCTAGTATAGACTTGTTAGACCTAGATAGTTGAGTTTAGACTTGAGTAGACTAGATTGACCTAGTTTGACTTCTAGGGTTGACTAAAGTTGACCAAGAGTTGACTTTGGCCTAGATTGACCTAGAACCATATAGAATGCATAGTAGGACTGCATTACACTATTCTGGACTTGTTGTGACTTGTGCTGTTCTGATTAGGAGCCAGACACCACTCTTTGGACAGTACGATTCATACTGGACACTCAGATACAGGCGAGTACATTCTCTGATCATTTCATATCCTGCTTAGAATTATTTCCTGCATTAAATTACTTTACTTGATGCTGTCACGTTGGTCACACGGATTAGTACTATATGGATCCCTTCTTGAGATGTTATCCCTTCAGGGAGCATCGGGTACTCTATGTTCTGTGCATTTTACTTACATGGCGTATCATATGCTTCTTTGGTTCTTTGATCACTTGTGACATATACTCATATGATCACAGAGTCTTCTTTGAATCCTTATCCCATTTATTGGGTCTATCAGAATCCCCATTTTTGGGACTACTATGTATCACCTTCGGGGTCCATTACCTTCGGGGTCTATTACCTTCGGGGTCTATCACCTTCGGGGTCTACTACCCTTCGGGGGCTGTTACATAGAATCATAGCATAACCTGTTTGGATCCTTGTGTATTAGTTGGGGGTACGGGGGAGTATAAATAGCCATGTGAACAATTTCCAAAGTAGAATAGCCATGTACGCCTCTTTAGTATAGCCATGTACAATCAAGCCGTTCACATGTCGACTTTGTGCTCTAAATCACTAGTCACTGGTAGCTCTTTACTTATAGTAGATATTTCTATTACAGTTCTCTCTTTCTGTTTACATACTACATTTCTTCAGTATCTATATCTTACTTTACTGCATGATTATATTTTCTAACCTGCTATGAACTGTTGAGATGTATTGTGCTCGCTCCCGTCCTGACTGGATCTGTTGAAAATTTTACAGAGGATGATGAGGAACCCTGCACCCCTTACTTGGAGCTTGCCTATATGACACTCGCGACCTGGACCCCTGGGGAGGTTCAGGCAGCTGCTGAGGACGATACCTTGCTTAGTATAGATAGCTTAGACTGCTTTCCATTTTATGTTTAGTTGTTGTTCTTGTTTCAGAGTTGTATATTTTAGAGTTGATAAGACTTGTATTTCTTTTCTGTTGTACCTCAGTTGAGGATTTCCTTATCTATTTTATTGTGCCATTTTCTATCTATAGATTGTGATTGAGTTATACCTCTATGTTGGCCTCCTTTTGGGAGAGTATTCTATTATGTTAGTTATAGTTCATGACCTAGAACAGCATTCTACCGCCGACACTGCGGCGTAGGCTGGACGTTGTTACGCTCTCGTACCCTCACAATGGGTGCGGGTCGTGACATCGTTTGCCACAGTGATTGTAACGTCACAGTCCCAAAATACGAAGGAACTAGGATACGTTAACATGCCAGCTAAGTATCAAATAGACTCCAGTTCAGCTCGAAAATGTACACGTTGTCTAACTTAGGTAGTTATATCTATATATCACAATGATAAAATCTATATCTCATCCAATGAAGATAAATCATTCGTAAGACCAAGTGCACTAATGTTGGTCAGGCATTAACACTGGATCCCACAGACAAACAAATTAGACAATATATAATACAGTGGACCAAACTCTATTACAATTGTCTGAAAAAGCTTATAACAAAGAATAAAGCTTGCAAAACTAGGTCATGTCAATAGAATAAAATGACAAAAAAATAAGTATAATGCTGGATGAACATATTGAAAACATCAACCAAATATATACATGAGTCAAACACATCAACACCATCCGGATCAACGAACTTTCTTTGCCGAAACGACTACCTGGAGAGATGAACAGATCCTCATGAAACATAGCAAGGTACATAATATACATGCTAATGTAACAGTAAAAAATATATATGCTCTAAAGGGTAACTATGGTATCTAGTCTAAGTGATATGCACGTGAGAACATAGTCCGGATATCAGGCTATAATTACTGAGGCTCACAAGCACCTCAGTAACTCACACCCAATTCACCATGTCGTGGTACCTTGCGCAAACGTGTCAAAATAATAATACTCTGCCACAGAGACAGTGGCAAATGAGTCAGATAACAACCAAGTCTCGACTATAAAGACAAGGTCAAACATGTTAAGGTAGCATGATATGACGGTAACGTCCTCTCCATCCCATGTTCTAGTACTATCAAGTCAAGTCATGTCAACACGATAATCTCAAGCACAAGTAACGAGTCTTGTATCCTATCACAGAGTCCAAACCATAAATATGTCATGTACGACTCTATATCATGTTTGTGTCAGTGTCATGTGGTCTATCGTGTCAATAAAACATGTATAAAATAATCGCCATGCCTAGTGTCGATATCGATATCTATATGACAACATCGGCACCCGAATACCATTCAGACTCTAAGTATCAACTAACCTTACATCCTCAATGTCCATGAACAAGAAAATAAATATGCAAATAATAAAAGGAAAGAATAAATGTACTAAAACATCGGCAAGGTACACTTGTATGTCTCTTGTAACTGTGCATACTGCCGTCCTACTCCAAGATCCTCGCTCACTCCGTCACGTACATCTATCATAATAAATCTACTATTAATGACATGCTTATGTTATACCATATATGGTCTTACCATATATAGACTAAATAATATATATACACTATACTAGTTACATTAACTACTCGACTCAATCTAGCATATATAGCATTAAATATACACGATAAACTAATATTTCTATATCATAAAAATATGTTTTTTACTTCTAAAAAATATTTATAAATAATTTATTATAATATTTAGTCTATTTAATTCATAGAGAAATAGGTATACAACTCTTGTATTGATCCGATGTCAATAATCACCAACTTGTGTAATAGTTTCGTACCCGAAATAAATATTTTTAAACAAACCATAAATCTGAAAAAATTATTAAAATACATTAAAATAGGATTTTTATGATAATAAAAATACAACAATTATTTTAGAATAGTTTCATAGGGTTTCGAGTCCAAAAGACACAGATTCTAGATTTTTCGGTCATCCGACAACAATACAGCGAACACGAATTTTACTGAAATATAAAATCTCAACCAAGTGGAACAAAAGTATATGGGATGAAAGAAATAGGATGTCTAGAGAATTACCAAAAATATTTTAGAGGTCGAAGTGCTCCGCAAATCGCCGAAAACTCGCCCGCAAAAGAATTGGTTCAGTCTGGACACCCTGTAGCAAAACGGATGCCCCGGAGAAACCGTGCAAAAACACGTGGGTGGACAATTGGAGATCAAAACAGACACAATGGACTACAAATTAGTTTTGATTTTGCAAGGAACGAACATCAAAAAGTATATGAAATCCATTTACAAGACAACATACCTGTTGTGACGAATTCAGACTTGAACTCCCAAGTTTGGGTGACTTCTAGGCTCCGTACTCCTCCACGAAGTTATTGTGGCTCCTCGGCGACTTTCTAGGACTTAGAGGGGTATCTTGGGAATACAGTAAAATTGGTAGAAGGTTCAAAAGAGATTGTATATGGTGGTGGCGGCAGCTAGGGTTTCATGTGATGGTAGGCCACACATGTATTGGGCGCTCGGGTATGGTGGCATAGGGAAGGGTATGGCCGACCTCATGTGATCCTATTTATAGGTCTTTGATATTAAGGATATTAGGATTTGTATAGAGAAGATTTTAGGAAAGTTTGGTTTAGTTTGGTGGTCAAACCTTCAAAATATTCAAGGATACACCCTAATAGATTTAAATGTGTTTTCTAATTTGGAAATCAAATCTTTGGTTGTGTTTAATCCAATATGGTTGTACAAAATTACATAAAATCTATCTAAATTAATCCTAATAGGTTACGGCAACCTAGCATATGCTCAACCAAGGCTAGTAGGAATAATTTTTGGCTGGTATGATTTATTTAACCGAAATAGGCTCTGGCAGTCTCAAAATTGGGTCGTGTGCCATTTAAAAATAAATAGCACATGGGAATTCAATTGAGGGGGACACTATTGACATATGTGTAGTAAGCTCAAAATAGGTCAAAATTATATATTGGGTCAAAACATTTGGATTAGGAGTGGATCTCAATTGGAATTGGAAAATACATTGAATTGTACAGTAAGGCTAAAATGACTATTTTGACCCTAAAGTTTGTGCAAGAAAAACGTAGTGTAAGTGAACATATTTGAGTAGGACATGATATATCAAAATAAAGGTAGACTCATCTAAGACATGAATATGGAATTTGTTTCGAGAAAGTGGCTAATGCAACGCTCCAAAAATCAAAGTTATGGCAAAGTGCCAATATAGTAATAAATTCAAAATAGAAGTATATATTATTAAAAAATTAAAATAATCCTAAAATTCAGAGGGCTTACAGTGATAGCAGTCCTCCTTGTGGTCCACACTCGTAAGATCCTGAGAACTCTCCAGTATCCTCACCTATGACTTGAGTCTTCCCTTCCCATGTGAAGCAACCAAAGTAGATTCATGTGACGATTCCATCTGCTTACACTGGACCTCCTCGTTCAACAAGAATCTTTTGACTGCCTCCATCAAAATAACTCCATCATGAGCGAGTGAAGTTGTGCTCATTGACACCACTAATGTCCCAGCTTTTCGGCAGATAACTCAAAAGCAGCAGGACTTGAAGCTCATCATTAATCACCACCTTCATCGTCGACATGTAATTGATGATACCTTGAACGTCGTTAAGATGTTGTGCCACCGAGGTACCTCTGTGTACTTCGAGTTAACGAGTTGGCGAATAAGAAACGCCTTTTTGCCACATGTCTTCCGTTCATACAACTAATATAGCTTCTCGATCTCATAACTCTTTTGCAGAACTCTCTACGGAGATGTGATGAAACACTAAATCGTTCAGCCATTGGTAGATGAATCCAACGGTCTTCCTATTCAATCGCTTACAGTTATCAGCAGACTTAGTCGCTGGCTTGGCGTTATCGTCCTCCAATGGACCATGCAAATTCTTGTACCATAGTAGATCCTCCATCCTTGGCTTCCAAATTGTCATGTTCTTCCCTATGAGGGTAATCATACGTGTGTTCATATGCTCCGTAGACATGGATGTACCTTCCTTTCGAGAACTCGAGAACTATGATACCAATTGTTGTTCACGAAAATACGGTCGCAAAAGCAATGATAATTCACCTTAAGATAACAAACCAATGTCTAACAGCGACAAGACAGATCAAAGAAAGTATATTGTTCAATGACTATGGCATGGACAAATTTTAATCTTTATAACTTTATGAAAGATGCAAGACTGAATACAAATCTGTTGAACCCTTGCCCAAAGGTTCAACCCCTTCACCGAACTCGAGAAGAAAGAGAGATATTGCAATTGAAATCACTCACCCTACCCGGTAGCGATTTCCTTTACGAGGTAGACGCTTCTTTGAAAGATCTCCTCTTTCTGTTGTCTCAAACGGCGAGCCCTAAAAACAAAGCACGGACTTTTTTTAGATCTCCTATGGACAAGCACTATGAAACTTCAGTCTTGTGTCTCTTGTGCTTCTTTTGTGCCTTCTCCATCACACACACACACACATATATATCACACACACACAACACACACACACACACACACACACACATATATATATATATATATATATATATATATATATATATATATATATATATATATATATATACTAGTCATAACCCGTGCCCATAGGGCATGGTTCATTTAAGGTATTCTCCCTCAAAATCTTGGACCCCCAATTTTAAACGAACAATAATAATTTTGAGGCCCCCATCAAAATATTAAATCCCAACCACTGCTGGATGTGAATTTTCTTTGGATTTTCCATAAAACTCCACTCTCAATAATGCTCATCCACAACCATTATGAGACCCCCATCAAAATATTAAATCCCAACCATCAAAATATTAAATCCCCATCTTTGGATTTCCCATAAAACCCCACTCCCAATAATGTTCTTCCCCATAAAAGCCCACTCCCAATAATGCTCTTCCCCATAAAACCCCACAACCGTTGATTCACCAAGATTAAATCCCAACCACTCTTTATCTTGGCACAGTCAGCCCTATGATTCAAAAACCTTTGTGTTTTGTATAATATATATATATATATATATATATATATATATATATATATATATATATATATATATATATATATATATTTTTTTTTTTTTTTTTTCTCCCTCAACAAAAACACACACACACACACACACACACACACACACACACATATATATATATATATATATATATATATATATATATATATATATATGTGTGTGTGTGTGTGTGTGTGTGTGTGTGTGTGTGTGTGTGTCTATATATATATATATATATATATATATATATATATATATATATATATTGAGAAATCATATTTTAGGTATTTATGTTGAGAAATCATATTTTAGGTAATAGAAAAACCTAAAATAGTCCAACATCAAGCATGGACGTTCAAATTCGATCACAACAATAATTGATGCATATTTGGGCCACACATTGTACTGATTCGTCGACAGACCGACCCGAATAGAATTCGGATCAAATTCGATTGGGTTAATCCCAACAAGTTATGCGAGAATTTGGTAGACCGAATTCGGACCGAATCCGGTCAGCCTTCAACAAAACTCTGCCATGTCTTTCCGTGATGTCAGCACATCAAATCGAGGCGGGACCCCCACCACCAAAAATAACTGAAGCAACAGAATGAACTAGGCCAGCCCAATACTAGAGTAACTGAAGCAAGTCAAACATCTGTGGTTGTGAGTTGTGGTTAGCATGGATAAGCTTTTTTCATACCGGTGGTGGGAGGAGGGAAACCCCACTTCCTGTTCCTAACTAACACTTCTCCAGTGGGGACTGGGGAGAAGAGGAAGAGTTTCAATGGCAGCTATACTACTTCCAACTGCTACTTTCCCATCCAGAGCCTCACCTTCTCCTCTGCCACTAAGAAATCCTCCATTCCAAGCCAACTTCCACCAGTTGGATAGGAAGCCATGGGGAAGCGGGAGAGGTGCTGCAGTGGTTTGCTCAGCCTCCTCTCCTTCTTCTTCTGCCGCTCCGCGGCTTTCAGCTCTGCTGTTCGACTGCGACGGAGTGCTCGTCGACACCGAGAAGGACGGGCACCGCATCTCCTTCAACCAAACATTCGAAGAGGTCTGAGCGTCTTGGTACTCTCTTTCATTTCGTATTTAGGAGCCTAAATTATCCTAATGGCATTCCAACTATAGAACTCGGACGTTTTTGTCACGTTAACTTCGATTTAGGCACCCAACTTCGTAAATTACTCTTTTGAAACACCTTTCGTCAATTTTTAAAAGCATACCTTGTAGTATAAAGGCACAATTTAAATACTTGTATTGCGGGATATATTTTTGAAGTGGTCTTCATGTGATTGAAAATTGACGAAAAGTGCTTCAAAATAGCAATTTATAATTTTATGGTACCAAAATCGAGCAGTGGAAAATTAAGGTGAAAAAAACGTCCGAGTGCTATAGTTGGGGTGCCATCAGGGTAATTTAGCATATCTAAGATAATGTGGTAGTATCTCATACATGCATCTTTTCACTAGAGGGAATTGGGTGTTAGCTGGGATGTGGACCTCTATGGTGAGTTGCTCAAGATAGGTGGTGGAAAGGAGAGGTAACTTGACTGAATTTTCACTCTCATGCTTCATAATTTACTTACTTTTTTTTTTTTTTTATGAAATGGTGTTTACTCTCGTCACGCGATAAAGAGAAGTTAATAAAAACAAGAATACAGACACCAACAAAACTATAATGGATACTACGATAGCTAGAAAGTATCATAGTCGTGGAAAAGACTATTGAGAGAAAGGCAAAATAGGCATACCACTAGGCCCCACTCAGTCGCTTCAGTGTGATGCGGTACGAAGGCCTAGAGGAAAATAAGATTTTTTTTTTTTTTTTTTAATGAAAGTTGGGATTTATGAAAATTTGGACGTGGAAGCTTTAAATGAATTGTGAACAACTACTGTCACTTTATCACAGATAATTTTAATAAATAATAATTAGGAAGGATTTGGAATGACATGTTGATAATGCCGGAGGCGGGATCACAAATAACTTTAATAAATAATAATTAGGAATATCTGATTTGGAATGGCGTGTTGATAATGTCGGAGGCGGGATCACAAATAATTTTAATAAATAATAATTAGGAATATCCGATTTGGAATGACGTGTTGATAATGTCAGAGGCTGGAGATATAAGATAGAGAGATCCAATTTAGGTTTTAGCATCACATTATACAACTCAAAATAGATTTCTCATTCTTCAATTTCTTTTGAACTTACAGACTATTTATAGACTACAAAACAAACAATCAAATAAAAATAAAATAAATCTCTAAATACTTATCCATAAGATGAGTTAAATCCGTAACAAATGTAACGAACTCAAGAGATAAAATTCTCCTTATTTAGATTTATTTTAACAAACAAACTGAAAAATCTAAAAGATAACAGAAAATTCCAACTTATTTATCATCACAATGCTTGATGCGTCCCATCCCAGTCATCGCTACTCATTACTTCAGCATCCAGTGTGGCCCATCCTGATGACCCAAGAATCCAAGAAATAGCAAGTTAGTGAACTTTATTTGGTTTAATGTTATATTTTGCCTTAGGGGAAGGAGAAAAGAGTTATGCAATCAAGGTGTACTAGAAAATGCATGTGAGCTTGACTAGAGTTCTTCGGTACCTAATGCCGAGAAGGTAAATCTAACTCTCCAGACTGAATTGTGTCCACGGTTCCAACCAAACACATGAAAAGAATTGGAAAATGAATTCACTGGTCATGGGATGAAACACAATTAAAGACAAGAATCTTGTTCATAATTGGAAAGAGGGCCTAGAATGAAGATCTAATTTATTTATTTTTTCTCCTAATGTCCTTTTTTATCCTTCACACTCATTTTTTGTAAATTAAGTCGTGACAGTTTTATTGGCATTCAGAATGACAGCTTATTTCAACAAGACGGGTTGGCCGTCTAATGCACCCATTGCAGAAGAAGAAAGAAAAGAATTTATAGCTTCTCTTCACAAAAGAAAGACGGAGTTGTTCATGGCCCTGATTGAGAAGAAGATGCTTCCTCTTCGACCTGGTGTCGCAAGGTGATCCAGTTTTCCAAACCTACTCTCAACTAGGCATATTGAGGTTTCACAAATTTGATGAGCCAGTCTTAGTATAATGTGGATGTTGTAGACTTCAAGATTGACATAGTAATCTGGAATTGTAATATTATGCATACAATCATGTAGACAACATTATCTATATTACTCCTATTAGCCTAATAAAATTATTTAAATCTATGGAATCCAATGAAGTATTTATGATTACAAATCTTAATTTTTCTATTAATTCAAAATTTGATTCAATATCATTACTAATATAGACTAAACCTATTGTGAATAAAATCCTAATCATAATAACCACACTTTCTCCGGTATGCAATATATGAAGGCAAAAAGTCTATTATTGTCCCATATTTTATATGTATACCATTATAACTGCATCTCGATGCATATCGGCTTGTTATATTATGTACAACTTATGATTTGGGTCAAAATTGTTTCGTCCACGATTTCTGAGGATTTGATTCCGAAATTTGTTAGAAAAGTTATGTTCAAGTTTAAGTTGGTTTATCATGTACACTGTTTTAGAGTGAAATTATTGAGCAACCCCTGTTTTATGTAGCAAAAACTATTTAGAGGGTACTGACACGATGGTTCATGAAATGTCTGGAAACATATCTGTGAACTTAGAATAAATGGTATTAGAACTCTACTAATCTTTGGTGAGAAATTCTTAACTTCCCTAGGCTGATCGATGAGGCTTTGACAACTGGAGTAAAAGTTGCAGTATGCAGTACTTCAAATGAGAAGGCGGTATGCATTACCAGGTTTCATAGTTTTCGTTACTTGTTGTACCTATGGTTAATATTTGGCTAAGTTACAGGTGACTAATTAATCGAGCAATGTACATTTTCCCGCGACATAATTCTCACCCATTAAATTGTTAATTGTTGATGCTTATTACTGCAGGTTTCGGCCATAGTATCCTTCTTGCTAGGCCCTGACCGAGCTGAAAAGATAAAGATATTTGCAGGAGATGTGGTTCCTCGTAAAAAGCCTGATCCAGTAAGTTTATGCCTATTGGAGTCTAGCCGAAACTTCATTTGATACTTTGCTATTGTGATGTATGTAGTTCAAAGCAGACATTCACTTCTGATACTCTTTCCGTTGCACGAAACTATACTTGGAATGAAGGAATTCTGAAGGTAGACTATCTTAAACTTCATTTCTGGATCATTAGAAGAACTGAACAACGTATATCGAGAAGAAAGGATAATAAGCATCCTGAATGTGTTACTTTCAGATTTTGAATTATAGAAGCAGTGGGTGTGGAAAGAGAGGAGGGGTAGGGGGGAGAGAAAGGTAAAGGAGTGGGAAGAAAGGAAGGGCGGATGAGTGTCAGAGGTTGGGTTTGACCTCAAACAAACCCTAATGTTAATAATATAGTGGACCACTTGTTCAGGCCCAAAAGTTGCTGAAAGTCGAATTATTCCCGAATGCCAAACTTGTGACTATGGCTGCCTCTATGAATTGCAGAGATAACATTAATGAAAAATCAATGGTTTTGGAACCCTCTTGGATCACCTTTTGGTTCATAAAATACCGGATGTGGCTCGTGTTCATACGGGAAGCTGCGAGCACCGTCCATGGATTTGGAGAAGCTCGAGAGGAGGAGAAAACAATTAAGTTTGCTTCGTATCGACAGAACGTATGTTGCCAGCATGCTTAGAAGCGTGTTTTTGGTCCAGCAAGTTTGGCTAGGAAAATTGGTCACATTATAAGCATACCGACAACATGCCATCAGGTTCGGGTTTTGTTCAGTATCTGTTCACTTCGTTTCGATGGTCCAGATTGCTCCTAGGCCTAGGTTAGATTATGGGTGTATTTAGTGCCACCACCAACCCACTTTGTAGGAGGGAAGTGCTTGAGGCCATTGATTGCTAAAAGCTAGGGTTTTGCTAGAGAGCCATTAAAGGAGTCTTTGAGAGATGTTAAAAAAGAGCTCGTTGGAGATCTTGCTAAAGGAGATGTTTGCGGTTGCGGTGTGCGTTGTAACTCTTTTGTAATGTTCTCTTCTTGATCTCCTTGTCCCGTGAGTAAGTCACTCTTGACCGGGCCACTTAAATCCTTGTGTGCTTTGTATTTATTGTTTGGTTATTATTGTGCTTTGTTATTCTCATCGTCACTGTAAAAGTATTGTCGTGTTGTCGCTTCCGCATGTTGCACGACAATAAAATACTTGTTGAATCTGGTCATTCCCTTCTAGCTAGGAATGATGTAGGACCATACATGTTCACGTTCAAATTCGACCTGCGCAGATGTAGAAAATCAGTCATATCAAATTAAAATTCTGGACAGATTTAGAAGATATTATTGTAATTGGACTTAGGATTTGTTTTACTTCATCTGCAAGTAAATTAAGCATAGGATTTGTTCTTTTTTACATTTAGGATATGTTCATGATTTATTTTGCTTTTCCTACAACTATGATTAGGATTACTAAAAGGCTATTGTAGAGAAGACAGTACCTCACCTGAACTTTCCGGTGAGAATGACTTGTTAAGTGGTTGAGGCCAAAATTCTATTGAGATACATTTTCTCTTACTTTCACGGCTTGAAGCTTTGTAGCTGTAATTAAGAGCCTATATTAATCTTTCTAATCATCGTACATTTATTATTAGTTTTAAGCTGGAGGTTTGGGTGGAGCTGGGTTGTTAGGACGTTAGCCCGAAGGGGGCGCCCAGACGCAGGTCGAGTATGAATGCGTCCTTTGTCCAAACAAGCTTGACTATACCTTTTCCATTTGGCTATTTGAGCTGCAGGTTCGGAGTTTGCGAGTCATATAATTCTTGTCTGATCTCAGCATCAAATCTTCAGCATTGAGATGCTTAACATAGCCGTTCCAGTTTATTGCACTGCAATCAAATGCGCTTTGGCCGCAGTGAATTACTGGTTCTAGGATTCATCTAAAAGAACATTATTTGCTTCCATTCTGTGTCAAGGAGGACCCAGGAAGAACCTGCAAACATTCAATGAGTTCTACATGTAAGAACAGATGTTTGACAGTTATGGAGACAGTAACTTAAAGGTGATACAACTGATTGTAGCAAGTTTCTTAAGACTGAAAGTTTCCATGCATATGTGTTATAAACTTATAAGACCAATAAACCAAAAAGGATGTATTGTTTTGTGAAAGAATCTCTGGACCCATCAAAAGTGGAATTTGTGCTTGTGGAAATTATCGAGCGATCAGAGCTGAAAAAGAAGACCAGAAAGTTTCCATGCATATGTCTAACACATTCCAATCACTTGTTATGATTATCTTAAAATGGTCTAAATATCATGTTTTAATATCTTCTCCTTGCGTCTCTTTGTCAAATATTCGTTTATATGATTGTCCTTGGATACCTGAAGTAGTACTTTGTTCAACTTTTAGAAGGTTTCTATTTGTTCCGGGTCTTCACAGTTTCTAGATTAGTATGAATGCTGAAAAGTGTTGGTAGTAGAATTGAAGTATCCAGTTAGCATACTCAGCTCCTTTGGGCAGGTTCTCTTAATCGGTCAGACCAGTCTACTGTTGTCAACCAAATCAGTAAATCCTTCGAGTTAGATGAGTGGTATAAATAGAAAATTTGAAGTCAAAGGCAAGATGACAGGAACGATCTGGTCAATGCTTTATCTGCTCTTGGAAGTTGCTGATTGTAAATTACTATTATGATGATGTTTAGACTTTAGAGTCTTCATATGTAAAGTACCTTAAATTTCATGATATCCTTGCATCGTCTTGAGATAGAGCATTAGTAGTTGGAAAACTAAATTATCTGGTTACTGTTATGTAGGGCTCGTTTACTGGTCTTACTCGAGTCTTTAAAGGCGGTCTTTTCAGTCAGACAATCGGTCGACCAGTCTAGTCTAGTGGTGGATTGGAATAAAGGCTTAGCCTTAATTTTCCTTTTAAATTTTGAGATTAGAAAATTTTCTTGTTCAAATCTGTTACACTACCTTGTTCATTGGAAGCAATTAAATGGTTGTTCTCATGTTATTGTCATCCTTTATCTACCTATGCAAGCTTTAATTATAGAAATAGATAATACTTGTGTTTTGATTATGTTACATACATTTGGTGACTTCGATGGAGAAAATTTCTCTGCTTCAGTAAACTACGACATATTCAATTTACATGTACAATTTATGCTTAAAGATCTTTACAACTGTTTCCATTCTTGACAGGCTATCTACCTACTAGGAGCCAGCACCCTTGCTGTTGATCCATCAAGGTATTTCTTTACACTTGAGAGTCGATGTACTTATATTAAGATTTGGGATGGTGGATCATGAAGGTCAATTCTTTTAAGATAGACTTAGGGCTGGCCCAGAGGATGGGCGAGTTGCGCAACCGGCCCAGGCCCCTCAATAGGCAAGGCCTCCAAACATGGCCCGAGGTTATTTACTAACCCAGTCATGCCTTGCAATGGGAAGGCATAAACCGGCTCTATACCCACTTAAGTAGTACCCTGTAGTAATGAATTTAGTAGGAAGGAGGCCCAAAGAGGGCCTACACCCACTTATACATAGTAAGCTTTAGTAACCAAAATGACAATGACATAGTTCAACCCATAGATCAAGAAATATATTGAGAGAGCCATTACCACGAGACCAATTAATTTAGTTTTTTTTTTCCAAACCTATTTATTATTCTAATAGTTAATTTGTCATTTTGTCTCCAAATGATCTTGTTTTTATTTGCATTGTCCGACTGTTAGAAAAAAAAAAAATCATTAAAGTTACTCAACTAGTTACTTTTTTATCGTCTTTTTATTTGTTAATTTTTTTAGAAGATTTCATTTGTTAAATTGATTGATAAAATTGATATCCGGAAGAAGAAAAAAACCATAAAATTCGTTTAGAAAAACCAAGTGTTTTCCATTTTACCTGTTCAAGCAGCCTCACTTTCAAACCCCGGCCTAGGCCCCAAGAATTCTCGGACTGGTCCTGGATAGTCTATAGGCTAGTCTCCATGCTATTAAGTAGCAAGATACCGTGCAAATGTAAATAGTTTGAATAACGGGGAGAAATCACATGCAAACCATGTGCAGTGGTAACGGATAGTAATTAGAAAATTTGAATAGTGTTATAATGGAAGTGAAATGAACAACCTATAATTCAGATTAAAAAGGTGACAGTTTCAATTTAAAAAAGGTATGGACATCTATTAAAATCCGAGTAAGCATGTATGAACACTATAAATGAAGATTAAAAAACAAACTTAAATTGGTAACCCAAGTTTTAACTTACTATTAACTGAACTTGCATGCAGAAGAACACTGGTAAGGCTTCCCATCTCCCAATAAAGTGAAGTGTGAATACCCTTTAGCATTTGACATTATTAGTCTGCTATTATGTCGTCTAATTCGCACTTTCTTGTTGAGAACTAATAAGGGATTTAGTCCCACATTGGAAAAATGTAGTATGAAGAGGAGCTAGACTCCCTATAAGTAGTGGAGTAGCCCATCAATAAAATATACAACAATTATTCTCTACATGGTATCAGAGCCATAACCACCAAAAAAAAAAATTCCCACCCCTTCCCCAACCCTGCTGCCGATCCCCCCTCCCCTGCCGACCCCCCTGCCCCCCCGACGCCTCCCCCCCTGCCGCCGACCCCCCCCTGCCGACCCCCCCCCCCCTTGCCCCCTGCCCCCCCAACGCCCCCCCTGCCGACCCCCCCTGCTGCCCCTGCTGCCGACCCCCCCCTGCCGACCCCTCCTGCCCCCCCTGACGCCCCCCCTCCCCCTTCCGACCCCACTGCTGCCGAACCCCCCCCCCTTTTTTTCTCTCAAAAAAAAATTCTAATTTGAGAGAGAGATTATGTGGGCGGTTATTCGAAGACGGATGGCTGTCAAATGCTTTATTTGCACCTTCTGTTCCTAGATTACGTCCTCCGGAATTACAAATGCTTTATTTGTTTTCCGTTCTCGATCTGCAAATTAGGATCTACATGCGCGCGCCGGTGTTGGCCACGTTAACAACGCATTCGTAAGGTCTCTGTTGAAGACTTTACATAAAGACGACGACGACGAAGCCGCCGACGACGACGACGACGACGAAGCCAACGAAGACGACGACGCCGACGAATCACAGTTGACGACGCTATGGATTCGATCAGTGGTAAACTGAAAGCAGAAGAGATGAAGGCCTTGGTTGATGATATTTAATCAAAGAGATTAACCGAGGCAACCCCACGTGTGATCCATACTGATGTGGATCCGTCACCCTACAAAATGGAAAAGCTGGACAAGCTGGAGACGAAGTTGGAAGGAACGTCCAACTACTTGAAATGGTCACGGCAGGCCATGCGGACGCTGAAGGGACGTGGCTTGGTTGGCTACGTCAATGGCCAAACCAAGGCGCCAGATGATCCCTCCTCAAAGGAGTTTGCTATTTGGAAAATTGTCAACAATGTTGTGGCTGGATGGTTGACAGCCTCCTTGACCGACCAGGTGTCGGACAATGTAGAGGCGATGGAGGCTGCTGCTGATATATGACGGACTTTGAAGGATATGTACTCAGGCTCAGGCAATCCTATACGGGTCTTCCAACTGCAGGATGAACTTGATAGGGTGGCCCAGGACGACCGCACCATCTCTGAGTAGGCAGCACTGTTGAAGAAGTACTGGTCTGATCTGGATCACTATGATCCTCTTGGGATGGAAGATGTCCAAGTCGAACCAGCATTTGCGAAATATTTCCAAAAGTTCTTGGATTATATTTCGCGACAACGGATGATGAAGTTCTTGAAGGTTCTTAACCCTGTGTTTGAGCATAGAAGGAATGTACTCCTAGCACAGCCCATGCTTCCAACCTTAGAAGAAGCCATAGCTGCCATGGCACAAGAAGAGGCTCGTTTGAAGTTGATGTCCAACAAGGACTATTTCCAGGGAGAGCAAGCCGCTGTTGACAAGTCTGCCCTTGCCACCTTCAATCAGCCTCCCTCTGTGGCCGGTGTTTGCCACAACTGTGGTGACTCAGGGCATTACATCAGATTTTGTCCAAAATCTCTGCGAAGTCAGTCGAGTGATCGTAGACGGGGCCGCAGAGGACGTCGAGGTGGTAGAGGCGGTTATACTGGTAGAAGGGGAAATTATTCTGGAGGACACAAAGCTAATCTGGCAGAGGAAGGGGGAGAAAATCAACTGGCTGAGTTAACCCCTCTTGAGAAGGAGTTCCTCGCGAGGTTACGCAGCACGAAGCTGGGTTCGGACGACAGTCATGGGACGTCATCTACCTCGGGGGACCACATCACTTGCTTTGCCCAAACCAGCACATGTATTCCTGCGCGTGCTCTTGCAGCAGCTGTCCACCAACCAGGTTGGATTATGGACTCTGGGGCATCTCGCCATGTCACGGGGTCCCACGGTGAGTTCCAGGACTATACTCACCTACCGACGCCGGAGAGCATTCAGACTGCTGATGGTAACTCCAGTCCTGTCATGGGTAAAGGCACTGTCGCATGCACCCCTTCTCTCACTCTCACCAATGTCTTACATGCTCCGTCTTTTCCTGTCAATCTTCTTTCTATTAGTGCCATTATTCTTGATCTTAACTGTACTGTTTCCTTTGACATTCCTACGGTGACTTTTCAGGAGAAGGGGACAGGACGACGACTAGGGACTGGCACATGGCATTGGCATCTCTGGTGGAAGACACACCACCGGAAGATTCACGGCGCAGTGTAGAAGATGAATTGCTACTCCACCACCAGCGTGTCGGTCATTCTTCTTTTAAAATTATTAGTCGAATGTATCCGTCCTTATACCAAAGGGCTAATAAAGAGAAGTTATTTTGTCATGCTTGTAAGTTGGGTAAACATACCAGAAGCACGTATGTGAGTTCAGGAAGTAGAATTTCAGCTGCATTTGATATGATACATTCGGACGTATGGGGCCCTTGTCCTACAACCGGTATTAACGGTTTTCGATGGTTCGTCACTTTTATTGATTGTTATACTCGCGTGACATGTGTCTACCTTATGAAGAATAAAAGTGACGTCTTTGAAACGTTTCGAGACTTTTATCGTCGGGTAGAAACTCAATATGGCACTAAAATTAAGTGCTTACGGTCTGACAATGGGACGGAGTATACAAATAAGAAGGTTGCTGAGTATTTATCCACTCATGGAATACTATACCAAACTTCCTGTGCCTATACACCGGCACAAAATGGTGTGGTCGAACGGAAGAACAGACACCTGCTGGAGGTCGCACGGACGATGATGCTGGCTATGAATGTTCCAAAACACTTATGGGGGCAGACGGTGTTAACGGCATCTTATCTCATCAACAGAATGCCATCTCAGGTATTGGACTGGAAGACACCGTTGGAGATGCTTACTGGTGCAACCACGTACACTGTTCCATCGAAAGTATTTGGGTGTGTATGTTTTGTCCAAGATAATAGGCCAGGAGTTGGCAAACTGGATCTTAGAGCGGTTAAGTGTGTATTTGTCGGGTACACAGCGACTCAGAAAGGATACGCATGTTGGAGCCCAGTTGAGCAGAGAATGTTTGTAAGCATGGACGTTACATTCAGAGAACTGGAACCATATTACGGTTCGAATGACGGTTCCGCGTTTGGTGACACACCTAACACAGAGGGTGTTAGATGTGAGGGGAAAAAAATAAGTCCATCTGTGGTAGTCGGATCGGTCTCATGCCCGGTCGTAGAAAACTGAACGAAAGGAGGAGAAAGCAGTGACTTCGATACAGAAGATGAAGAAGATATATATGTTAAACAGGGGGAGCAGCAGACAATGGAAAAGGAGCTCCAAGTCTACAGAAGGAGACAGCAGAAGTCCAGTACTATGCCTGTATCGTGCCCTGTGCCTACTGTACCAAGTCCCTCGTCTACTCCTGCTCCAACTCTTGAAGATGTTGCTCCCGCACTGAATCAATCTGATTCTGATACGGATCTCTCTGACTCTGATGGTATGATCTCTCCACCACCTATTTCTCCCTTAAGGAGATCTTCTCGCATCAATGCGGGTAAGGCTCCTAGTCGTTTTGATGATTATGAACATGATATTGCCAACTACCTGTCTTATTCTAATATTTCTTCGAATTATCGAGCCTTCATTGCATCATTAGACTCTACTTCGTTGCTAAAATGTTGGCAAGAAGCAAAGAAAGATCCAAGGTGGAAAGCTGCTATGATGGAAGAACTTGGGGCACTGGAGAAAAATAAGACGTGGGAGCTGGTTCCATTACCCAAAGGGAAGAAAACTGTGGGATGCAAATGGGTGTACACAGTAAAGAAGACGTCAGAAGGAAAAGTGGAACGATACAAGGCAATATTGGTTGCAAAAGGATACACACAATCATATGGCATCGACTATGATGAGACGTTTGCTCCAGTAGCGAAAATGAGCACCGTAAGAACTCTGGTCTCCATTGCAGCAAACTATGGGTGGAAGCTATACCAGTTAGATGTGAAGAATGCCTTTCTCCATGGGGACCTACAAGAAGAAGTGTACATGGAACTCCCGCCAGGGTGCTACGCTACAGAATCAGACGAAGGGACGTCGCATGAAAAAGTGTGCAAACTAAAGAAGTCACTATATGGACTCAAGCAATCTCCTCGAGCCTGGTTTGACAGATTCAGAAAGGCTGTTATAGGCATGGAATACCATCAAGCAAATGTAGATCATACGGTCTTTCTTCATCATGCAAGAGGTCACATCACTATACTTGTTGTATACGTGGATGATATAGTAATCACAGGTAATGATGAAGTCGAGATCGCTAAGCTGAAGTCAAACTCGCGAAGGAGTTTGAGGTGAAGGATTTAGGAGCGATGAAGTACTTTCTAGGTATCGAGGTGTGTAAAGGCGAACAAGGAATTGTTCTCTCACAGATAAAATACGCACTAGATCTGCTGAAGGAGACAGGGATACTGGGATGCAAAGCAGCAGTCACTCCAATTGACCAGAAGTACAAGTTGGGAGCAGAAGCAGGAGAGCCAGTTGATCATGAAAGATATCAACGACTTGTAGGGAGATTGATTTATCTGGGGCACACTCGTCCTGATATCTCATTTGCGGTGAGTGTAGTAAGTCGCTATATGCATGATCCAAGAACGGGTCATATGGATGCAGTGTTTCAGATCTTGAGATATCTGAAAGGGATGCCGGGAAAAGGGCTATGGTTCAAAAAGAATGGATGTATAGAAGTTGAGGGATACTGCGATGCAGACTGGACGAGCTGCATAGACGATAGAAGGTCTACCACGGAATATTATGTCTTTGTAGGAGGAAACTTGGTCTCATGGAGAAGCAAGAAACAGTCAGTGGTAGCACGGTCTACAGCTGAAGCAGAATACAGAGCAATGACTTTAGGAGTGTCGGAGTTGCTGTGGGTGAAAGCGTTGCTGACAGAGTTGAAGCTGGACAAGGGAGCACCGTTACGTCTTCTGAGCGATAGTCAAGCTGCAATAAGTATAGCTAACAATCCAGTTCAGCACGACAGAACGAAGCACATCGAGATCGATCAATTCTTCATCAAAGAAAAGCTGGAACAAGGGATACTGAAGATTGATCATGTTCGCTCAGAAGAACAAGTGGCTCTGACTAAGGGTCTTAGTTCATTAAGTCTGTCGAAGCTATGTAACAAGATGGGAATGATTAATATCTATCGCCCATCTTGAGGGGGAGTGTTGAGAACTAATAAGGGATTTAGTCCCACATTGGAAAAATGTAGTATGAAGAGGAGCTAGACTCCCTATAAGTAGTGGAGTAGCCCATCAATAAAATATACAACAATTATTCTCTACATTTCTTCTAACCTTGCATTCTGTAATATACTGTTGTTGTATTGTCATATGCCTTATAGATTTGTCCTTCTTCTTTCAGTTGTGTTGTGGTAGAGGACAGTGCAATAGGTCTCGCAGCAGCGAAGGCTGCTGGAATGAAGTGCATAGTAACAAAGAGCGGGTAAGCATATATACATTTGATACTATTCCGAATCAATGGATGTTGATAAAGTACTTTTTTGTACACAACCACTTGCAACTTTGGCATACTAGTTATATTCTTCAGACGTATCACATATGATTTCCATGTTTTGAACTTATTATAGACTCCATCTTCTGTACCAATTAAAAGTTTACAGAAATGGTAGTCTTATATAATTGTGTGGTATCCTCTGTCAGTAGGCAAGCTCTTTATGCATAATTGTCAACATACTCTTCTTATTAGCAATTCTAGAGATAGTTGCAGGCATAAATTTAGATCCTAAATCTATTTACTGTTGTAGAATTTCGGGAAAAAAACTCGTACTGAGTCTTAGAAGATAAATCTCCTGACAACAGGTCTGGCTTGCTATAAAAGTTGACAATGATTAAAATCGCTAAGAGCATAATGATTTATTGTCGAAACTGGCAAGCGGAAAAGAATCCGCTGATGAAAAGAATGCAGTAAAACTGTTGTAAGAAATTTGCTAACAGAGTTAGCAGATCTACCTGCTAGGGTGATCAAAATCATCGTTGCTCAAAACGATATTTGAATTTGCTCTCAGGAACCAACAAGTTATGAAGAACTTCTAAAACGCTCTTTGTTACCACCCTTGATCGGACAAGCGCTTGAGTGTTGTTGCAAAATACTTCAAAGGCTGCTAGAGAACTCTCATTCTCATAAAGAATTCTTTTGTCTTCTGAGTGATGGAGCACTAATATATAGTAGAGCAATCGCATGATCTGTAGAAACCGTCCGTCCACTAGAAACTTGGGCAGATAATTAGGGAGTAACTCCCTAACGAATCAGAGAGTTACTAGGGGCATGTTTGGTTCGCTGAAGTGCACTGAAGTAGGAAAGTAAAAAATTTGGATTTTGCGTATGCAAGTAGTTTGAGTTACAAAAACATGTTTGGTTGAATACATTTTTGTCTCCCGAAAGTGAATTTTTAGATGGTATTTGTGTTTGGTGGTAAGAGGAAGTGGACTTGGTGTTGCGGTCTAGCCTCGATTCGAGGTGCTGGGCAGTTTGGACATCGCAAAAGGCTTAGGAGCTACTGAAAAGGGACCGAGTTCGGTCCGAATTCAGTCTGGCCTAATTTGGTCTGAACTCTGTCAATTTGTCACAGAACTTGTTGGGCTTGACCCAACCGAATTCGGTCAAAATCTGGTTCAAGTCAGTCTGTTGGCAGACAGATTCACTGTAGGCCCCAAATATGCATCAAATCTTTATTGTGATCAGATTTGGACGTCCAGGATTTAGTCTGGGCTATTTTAGGATTCCTAAACCCTAAAATAGGTTTCTCAATACGGAAGCTTTAGGGTGTTAGTCCATAGAAAAGATAAAGTCTGTACTTTGATCTTAGGGCTCGCCATCGAAGACAGTTGGAAGAGAAGATATGTTCGTAGAGTCGTCTTCGTGCAGGGAGATCGTAACGGGTAGGGTAAGTGATTTCAAGTTGTAACCTTCTGTTTTCTTCTTGAGTTTGGTCGGGGGTTAAATCTTTGGGCTCAGGGTTCAACATAGTTTATTCAATCTTGTAATCTTTTGAGAAGTTACAAAGTTTGAAATTTGTCCAGGTGACAAAGTCACCGAATCATATACTGTGTTTGATCTCGCTTAGTGTTCTTGTTAGACAATGGTTTGTTATCTTTGGTTGGTTGACGTAATTTCTGCTGCGCTCAGCTCAGACACATGGATCAAAGCGCTTCGTAGGCGCTGCTCGATCCCAACACTTGGAAAGTGAATATGGAGAGTTTTTTTTTTTTTCCGAAGTGATATATCCCCTATGGTTACCACCAACATTTTATTTTCTCTAATTTTGAACAAAAATCTGATGATTAGTATTACAAGATAATTTTGAACAAAAATCTAGATCAAATGAAGATACGTAGCAGGAAACAAATTTTTGTTCTCCCATGTTATCAAAAAAAAAAATTATTCTCCCAAACAAAATAATGAAACATGAATCAAAGAAATAAAAATAACTCTCAACTCTCTCCATCTCTACTTCATATTCATCTTCTCTCTCAGATTTAGAGCTGATCAACTGCAAACAAACAATAGAAGTAGAATTGGAGTGCCTGCATATGCAAAAAGTTTACCACTTTCAAGCAACCAAACAGCCCCTAGTAGTAACTCCCTGTTGAATAGGACAGTTACGAACTAAACAGATAGCAAAATTGCGGCGCTAACACAGAGCACTTGCACAGTGGCACTGCCTGAGCAGTCCCTTAGCTCCTGCACCAACTTTGCGCTCGACACGCAAGTACGCAAACTTTGCGCCCGATGCGAAGTGCAAACTATGCCATCAAAGCGCACTTTGTCCATGCCCGAGTCCAAGGGGCCTACCTCCAAAGGGTTCTATCAAAAAAACTATGACAAAATAATGATTGTTGTGATATTTGAACCTTGTCCACTAGAAAACCCCTACTTGAGCTAACACACATCATGTGTACAGTCAATAAATGATAGCTCAAACATTTGCCTCAATATGGAACGATGGGACCGGACCATTAATGACCAAACCCAATAAACCCCAACAATTACTGCATCATGATTTTGGTATTATATTGACACTACAGAGCTTCTTCATGCACCTAAACACTAAGACTGCTTCCATTTTACTAGTTTTTTGTTCTTTTGAGCATAACCTTAGTATGATGTTAAACTTCTACTATAGTCTAATTCAGCTACTGTAGAAACCCTAAAAACTGTATAAATGTTTGAACAAACCTCAATGCTCATGCTACAATCTCTCTCTCTCTTTTCCTTGTAGTTACACAGCTGAAGAGGACTTCTTGACAGCAGATGCAGTATTCGACTGCATCGGAGACCCTCCTGAGGCGCGCTTCGACTTGGCATTCTGCACTAATCTTCTCCAGAAGCAATATGTTAGCTAACAGATGTTGCAGCCCTCGGCCCTGAGCTCTGCAGTTGTACCTGTATTGTGTTTACAAGGAAATTCAAGCTGTTCTGAAACATCATACTTGTAAACTCAGAATAAAAAGATTGAAGAGTATCACTATGAAGAGAGCGTTTGATTTGGCTTGTACTTGTTCTATTCTATGAACTTTTTTTTTTCTTTTTTGTAAGACTGAAAGAATGGATGTCCTGATGGAGATTGCTTGAAAGTTGAAACTATTCTGGCTTTATATAGTGTTTGAATGAAGATCTGGTTCCCCTTACTTAGTCCTAGGGGTGAGCGTTCGGTTTATTCGGTTACAACTTGACCGAAATAGGCAAAACCGAATAAACCAAAATTATAAAACTCCGAAACCAAAACCTAAATTAGTCATAAATGCAACCAAACCTATAGTCAATTCGGTTTGTTCGGTTGGGCTATTTTTGTTGTTTAATGGACCGGACCCGAAGTTTGAATTGTGGGTAAATTATATTAAAAATTATAAGTTTTATATATAGGTTTGTTGTATTTTAAAGTTGGGCCCAAATTGTACTAGACTACTAGTTGTTAAATTACCAAAATTCGACTTTAAAACAAATACATATAATTGTTGTTTTCAAAATATATACATTTTTTAATCATAAAATGTGCATAAATTTTTGGATATTTAATAATTGCACAAGTCTTATTCGATTTTGAACAGAAATCGAAAAAGGAATTTTAGTATTTGCCAAATTGAAACTGAACATAATTTTTTTTTAAAAACCGAACCGAACCTCTTATTCGGTTCGGTTGCCAATCCAAAATCGAATAATGCTCACCCCTGTCCGTGGGGGTGTAGTCCGTTGGGTGCACGGGGAGTCCCGTGAGGATGGGCACGGTTCGAATCCCCTCCTATGCATTGCTCGTCGGTCCGGAGAAAATGATAACTCAAAAAAAAAACAAAAAAAAATACATAACCCTTACTGTATACACGATTGAGATCGGTTTTATCGTGTCAAATTTTCTGCAACCTAACATCTCGTAGTGCAATTCCGAGTCAAATAACAATTGAGCAATTCTCACAGTAAGCATCCATCCGCACCTGACTGTCAATGGGTCTTTTGCCACTGATAATTCGATATAATTAGTAACTGCACCATGACATGAATAGCACCATGTCTCCAATTATGTGAGGTTCGTTCTTCCTAAAGTAGGCTAGGCCTACTATCAACCGTATACTAACCCTTTTTTAATAAGCTCGTCCAAAAGTTTGAAGAAGAAAAATATCCAAAACTATAATTTTCTGAAAAGAGAAGAAATTCATATCTAAATATGTTTCATTAAAAATCGCTCAAAAAAACTATTTTTAATAATTAGTTAAAGGTGGATAAGGAAGATTCAATTTTTGGATTCATCCTAGGCCTTGTAGTCCTTAGAACCGGTCATGTTTCTTATACTAGCATGGAGGCCAATACATCACTAAATAACGCCTTTTGAAAAGGCTCAAAAATGAGCCGTCATGTTTGTATATCATACACTAATTAATAAATATATATTTAAATATTTATTATTAACTATCATATACATGTTTTATGTATATCCTCATGTAAAATAATTTAAAATTCTTATAACTAACTTTAAAAATAACTTAAAATTCTTACAATTAGTTAAACATATATTCAAAATCCTATTAACATATATATAACAAATTAAAATAACGATATATTCAATATTTAAACTACAGTTAAACTAAGTACATGATATTATGTAAACATATATCGAAAGTTCCACGAAGAACAAATTTCAATAAAAAAATATATTCAATATTTAAACTAATTACAAGGTATCATCTAAACATATATAATATATTCAAATTTCTACAAAGAACAAATTTTAATTAAAATATATTCAATATTTAAACTAACTACATAATATTATCTAAATATATATATACAAAGTTATAATTTAATTTTTTTTATCAGATTGCACGTGCATGTTACTATTATATAGGGTAAAGTGCATTTAAACCCTTCTTAGATGTCACGAAAATGCAAATAAAGACTCGCTGATCCGAAAAACCCAAAAAGTTACGAAAATGCTCAAATCACCCCCTCCGCTAACTTTTCTGTTAACGGATGTTAAAATGGGGTTGTTTTGACTATTTTACCCCTGGGCTATCTAATATTAACTTTTTTAAAACGGTTAGTTCTAAAATTATTTTGTTAAAAACGGTTACGCAAAAATACTTGTTAAAAAGTGGATAAATATTAACAAAGGAAAAATGGTCTTTGCTAGTAAAATTATTTATTAAAATTATTTTAATTAATATTAACTTGTTAAAAACGGATAGTTCCGTCAAAAAAGTGGATAAATATTATTTAAAATTATTTTGTCATAAATTATTTTTATTTAACAAATATATAAATATTTTTGGGAAAAACAAAACTGATAAATACAAAAAAAAATCAATTCTTAAAAAATAGAAATGATGAAAAACTGGAAAAAAAAAATACCAAATAAAAAACAAAAAAATACTATTAAAATATGGAAAAAATTAAAAATAGACAAAATATTCCAAAAAACAAAAAAATGAGGATAAATCTTAAACAATGAAAAAAGACAAAAACAAAAACTATACAAATTTAAAAATAAAAGTCACTCTTAAAAAACTAGAAAGGATTATTAAAAAGATGAAAAAAAAAATGAAATAAGAACTAAAAAAATGGAAACAAAAAACAAAATATTAAAAAGATTATTAAAAATAACCTCCCGTTCTTAAAAAGATAGAATTCTCATGCTTGACGTCATTTTCGAAAATAAATGTTCATAATCTAAATAGTAGGTTTTCATCTTAAATTTTTTCTGAAAAAAAAAATCTTTTAAGAAATGTCTGGTTAGTCCTGAACTATCCAGCCATTTAACTTTGGGCATGTTTGGTAAACCGTATTTGGAGCTAGATAACTATAACTAATATTATATTATTTAATATTTTATAATAATTATAATCTTAATTAATAATTATAATCTTAGTTAATAATTTATTAATTACAATTTTATTATAATATTAATTAATAATAATTTAATCATAATTATAATTATAGTTAATATTTTATATATTATAATAATTTTAATTAATAATTTAGTAATCATCATTATAATCATCATTATAGTCTTACTTAATAATTTATTAGTCATGACTATTATCGTAATTATTTATTTATTAATTCTAACTAAAATTGTAAATCTTGGTACAAATTTATTTTCATCACATGTATTACTTAAACAAATAACTTAAATATTACTAAACGTGTCAAAAATCCAAAAATAAATTGCAAAACATGTATGTCGAAGCATGGTCCAGTTTCTCATCCTCCCATAGTAAAAAATCACAAGAATTTGTTGAAAAATTTGCACTCCCGTAGAATCATCTTCCAGGATTTGTTGGTGTCAATAAAGTTTTCAATGAGCTAATTAATCCACAATAGCAATAAATTGTTCTTCCATAATTTCTATTTGGACGTCTTGAGAAAAAAAAGGAATAAGTAAAAAAAGCTTCAAAAATTACATGAGAGCAAATAAGTAAAAAAAAATGGAATATAAAAAAAATTTGCAGTTGGATTTGAGATCTGTAGGTAAAAAAAAAGCTTCAATACATTAAATGAGAGTAAATAAGTAAAAAAAAAAAAAAGGAATATAAAAAAAATTAAATATTATTTTTCCTTCCAACCAACCGGTCAAAAAATAGAAAATATAAAACTTAGGTTTTATGTTTCAAACAAACATTCTTATATATTGAGAATGAAAAAGAGCCAGCAGCAGCCAAATGTAAGCATTAGGGGTATTTTGGGTAGTGCATATTTTTTTTTCTCCAAAATATGGGCTCTAACGGCAATTCTAACGTCATTTTGACGGAAAGGGGCTTTCCGAGCAAAAACGGTTTTGCGGGAGGTGCAAACTGCTTAAGTTTTCTAAAAGGTCTTATTTTACGAACGAGACAACTCTAAGGAGGGTTTAAATGCACTTTACCCCTATTATATATAAGATAAGAGACTTTGTTTAGCGATATATATATATATATATATATATATATATATATATATATATATATATATATATATATATATATATATATATACTCCACGTGGCGAGGAGATCGTTGAAGCCCCCAGCCTTTTGGTTCGGGTGGATATATATATATATATATATATATATATATATATATATATCCACCCGAACCAAAAGGCTGGGGGCTTCAACGATCTCCTCGCCACGTGGAGTCTACACCACCCGAACCAACAGGCTGGGGGCTTCAACGATCTCCTCGCCACGTCGAGTCTTTCTCACGGGCACCAGATCGTCGCAGCCGTCGACATTTGGGTTCTATGGAAGAATAGGAACAAGTACAAATATGAAGGATGCCAACTCAGTTCATCTCAACTTTTCAGAGAGGTTTTCAGACAAATTAGCAAAGTCAGCATTCGCTACTCTCACTGCACGAGCAGTTTTTGGAGGATGTTGCTTTAACCTTTTGTCCAGTCCAGTAGGATGCAATCGTCGCTGGCCGATTTTTGTGTTTTACTTTCTGTTGTCTCGCGCGCTTTTGTATAGGCTTTGGCATTTTGCACCTGATACATTAATAAAGTTTGTTTCGTTTTAAAAAAAACAATATATATATATATATATATATATATATATATATATATATATATATATATATATATATATATATATATATATATATATATATATATATATATATCCTGGCACCTGTACTGCTCTTTCCGAGCCACCTCTTCGTTTTTCAATAAAATGCTTTCTTTCCAAAAAAAAATATATATATATATATATATATATATATATATATATATATATATATATATATATATATATATATATATATATACTTTTGAAGCAAAGGGTACTTTAAGTACATCATACAATCACTGCGTACAGTACAAGAGAAAGTATATATGCTCATATAGTTAAAAGAATTTTATGATTTTCTTTATGTGAGGAACATAAATACGGTGTTAATTAAAAGAATTTTGATTTTTTTTAATCCACGAGGATATACATACGACTTATTTTGAGCCCTTTTCAAGTATCTCTATAATAATAGTACTAAAAATGTTTGCATGTACAAAAAGGAAAGAAAAATTCTGATATTATTGACACGTACAAAAAGGAAAAAACTAGTATTATTAAAAAATTAGAAAGAAATTTAAATTATATTAAATAGTTTAAATATAATTTTAATATATATCTAATTAAAAAATGTTATATATGTTTTTAGAACTGTAGATATATGTTTAGATAATACCATGTAGTTAGTTTAAATATAATTTGAATATATTTTAATTTTGATTTTGTTATATATATGTTTATAGAATTTTAGATACATATTCATGTAGTTAAAGCTTTTTTTATGTGAGGTACATACTGTTAGGGGTGAGCATTCGGTTTATTCGGTTTAAACCGAACCGAATAACCCAAAACCGAATTGGACCGAAACCGAATAAGCAAAACCGAACCCGAACCGAAATGGCCCAAAACCGAATCAAACCGAACCGAATTAAATCGGTTCGGTTTTCGGTTTATTCGGTTTATTCATATTTTTTTGATTTTTTTGAATTTTTTTGTTAATATATATAGTAACTAAATATACATAGACATATTTAGTATATACCTATATATATTAATACTTATATATATAGTACACACACACACACACACATACACACACATATATATATATAAGTTAATTAATTAAATTTTCTTATTCGGTTTTCGGTTTTGGACCGAAACCGAAATCCAAAACCGAAACCGAATAAGAAAATTTAGTATTTTTAAAACCGAAATCGAACCGAATTTTTTAAAAACCGAACCGAACCTCTTATTCGGTTCGATATTCGGTCCAAAACCGAATAATGCTCACCCCTACATACTGTGTAGTTAGAAGGAATTTTTTTTCCTTATGTGAGGACATATATACGATGGCTCCGGAAAGTGCTTAACGAGCTTCCCTTGGGCGATTCTGTGTTCCCAGCCCCCGCTGGTGGCTCTCCCTGGCGCCCGCCCCCTCCGGTAATCCCCTCCCTCCTTCTCCTCCTCCTCCTGGCACCCCTCCCGCTCCTCCCCCGTGGCGTGCTACCCCTCCTCCTCCCTTCTTCGTCTCCCGTAGGCTCCCTCGTCGACTCCCTGTCGACTCCAGCTTGCTCCGGCAATTGACGGCGACCCTCCACTGGCCCTCGGGCCACCTCCTCTACCGCTCGACCCTGCCAACGTGGTCGCTGGACCAGCTGGCCCTGGTCGGGCTGGGTGGCGCCTCCCCTGGCCGGACTGCTTCCTTCAGTCAACGCCCCCCTCCGTCGATGACGTCTCGCCGACGCCTCCTGCGGTTTCGGCGGCCGTCGAAGTTATGCTTCTCTCCGATGCAGCCGGGCTCGGGCTCCCGCCAGCCGGCTTCTGTGGCCAGCTTCCACCTCCCCCCCACCAGCTTTCCCGTCCCCACCCCTTCCCCTCCAATCGGATTTGAATTCAAATTCAAATCTCCCCTCTCCGCCCACCCTTCCCCCCGCGCAACCCACGGGTTGGCGCAACCTGAGCTGCCATCATTGGCGCAACCTGGGTCCACCATGCAGGGCGCAACCTGGGACCCCCTTACTGGACAATTTTCAGGCGCAACCTGTCAGGCCCTATGCTCGGCACAACCTGGCTACCTGCCTGGGAAGCCCCAGCCATTCCTAGGCGTGCCCCAGCCTTTGCTGGGAGCTGCTATTGTTGGCGTAAGTCATGGTGCAGCACAAATTGGTTCCCCTCTTGAGGAGTCCAACCCCGTTCTAGGCGCACCGCAGCATATGCTGGACGTCGACCCACATTTCGCATCTCAACCTATGTTGAAACATGCGCAAGTTGTGGTGATCCCCTTTGGACGCCTAATCCACCATCGCCAACCTGCGCCTGATGGCCTTGGCTACCTATAGGGTTGCTCCATTGGACCCAAAACATATTCTCCTCCACCTAGCCAATATGTCTGATTACACCTTAGTCAGGACCAAGGGATCATGCAAAGTCGATGAGCACACTATGAAGATCGTCAAATGGTCCCAGGACTTCAACAAGATGGAAGAATCCCCTATAGTGTCTGTATGGGTCACTTTTCCTAACCTCCCCCTCATGATATGCTTTGTTCCGGCGGCTATCAAGCGGGTGGCTAATTCATTTGGTACCTTTGTGGCCATGGCGGCGGAAACCAAAAATCTAACTAAAGCTAGTTACGCTAGAGTCTGTATGGAACTAGACGTCTCCAAAGATCTACCGAAAAATATAGAAATCCTCCTGGGAGATAAACCGCATACTCAACAAATCATCTACGACAGCAACATCATATACTGTAAACACTGCGTCATGTGAGGACACTCTATGGAAGCTTGCTACAGGGCACACCCGACCCTGAAGAAGAGAACCACCCACAAAGAAGCCGCCCCTCAGACAACAAAACAAAATAATAAACTACCCCTACTCTCTCTCCCTAACTCCCACGTGCGGTTCGAGGACAGCACAGGCACCTCCAGGGACCACGACCGCAGTCAGAAGATCACCACCTCCCCTCCGAAGAGTGCTAACTCCCACACCAAAACATCCAACCTAAACCTGACTAATAAATTTGATATCCTCGCTTCTGGGCAGGGGGATAGTGACACAGGTTCTGAAGAACCCCTTGCGCCCGAAAACCAGCTGATGATCCAAATCCCCAAGGAACCTTTGGTTACTACTGCTGGTACGGCGGCCTCCTATACCAATACTACGGAGGCTAGTAACTAGAAAGCGGCAACCCAACCAGAGGAGAACTTCATTGTAGACGACCTTCAGGTGCCCGTGAGTGGTATGGCACCCATCATGGAGCCCTCAGGGGCTGGTCCTCGGGACACCTCAGAGATCTCTCCCTCTAAAGGATATGGGAATAATGCCCAAAGTGCGGAACCACAGCCGTCCTTGAACGGTCCGATTCCTACCAACCAACCGGCAGGGACCTCTATAGCATCCCTGGAAGGTGAATTTGTTCGTAAGCACAGCCGATACAGCATCCCTGCTACTGTGGACGTTCAAGATCGACCTAGCAGGCCGACAATCTCCGAAAACCGGAGAACCACAGACACAGAGATCAATAGAATCATGGCATTCAAAACCAAAGGAAAGCTATGGGATAAAATTGAATCGGATGGATCAGATTATGACCCGATGTCGGACCAGGAGGATAATATCACTGTTGCTTCCAGCTCCCTGGAACGTGTGGTGGACGAAGAAATAGATTTGGCTAGTCAACAGGAGAACTTACGCGACGAGGAGATTGCCCGGTCAAAGCAACAGAAAAAATAGGCTAGGAGGAAAGCTGCAGGGTCTGGGGCTAATAACCCGGCAAAGTACCTCATGGGGCTGGCTAAGCTTGACAATATATCGATCCCCGCCATGTCGACCATAAATAAGTCCGCTAACCTCAACTCTACGCCCAAAATAATACAAACCAGGCGACGGAAGGATGCCAACAATACCACACTAAACTGAATGGGTATTAAGGCCATCAGCTGGAACGCTCGGGGCATCAGGAATCAACCTACCAGAACCTACCTCAAATCTCACAACAATATATACTCGCCTAATTTCATAGCCATTCTCGAACCTAAGATCAATGGGAAGAACATCTGGGATCTTGCCAAAGACATCCATATGCCTTTCTACTTCCATGGACAAAATCTTAACACCTATATATGGTTATTCTAGAACAATGATATCAATGTGGTGGTGAAGGAGACCAACAAGCAGTTTATCCACTGTAACATCTGTGTCACGACCCGCACCCAGTGTAGGAACACGAGAAGTAGGTACGTCCAGCCTACGCCGCAGTGTCGGCGGTAGAACGCTGTCCTAGGTTACTATCTAATCAACAACTCACGCAATTATATAATGTACTTGTCAAATCTCAACTCCGAACGGAGGACAAGTATAGATATAATGAAATCTCAATCACAGTCTAAGCACGATAAGATAACACAGAAGTTTATAACTAAAGACTAAACAACAACAATTATAAACTATTAAATAATAATATCTCAAACAAACTTAAATACAAACTCGTATCTCAAGTTATTATAATTCAAGTTCTAAAACATGAAAACTAAACCAAGTTTACTAGCTAGTCTCCCGATCACTCCTGAGTGTCGGGGCCATAGGTAGCTAAGCCATCTCCTGCTCCAAGGCAAGTAGGGAAAATGTCCTCAGGGCAATCATCTGTAATATTTTCAACAGGTCCAGTCAGGACAGGAACGAGCACAACTCATCAAGAAATTCCAAGTAAATGACAAAGAACTATAAAGCAGTTTGTAGATAGTTATATTGATGAACATGGCAGTTTTATACAGGTAGTGATGTAGAGAAACAGTTGAGGTACAAAGAAAGTAAGGTAACTAATCAAGAGGAGAAACATGGCAAGGAAGACTGTAAAATATAATTTAGCTGAACTAGAGTAACATGATATAAGTCCAGACAGTATAATATGAGTCAAGTGTAATCCCAATGTGAGTCCAGACAATGTAAATCTAATACCAGATGATTCCAGTACAAGATGAGTCCAGACAGTGATCAATGATTCCAGGGTGAGTCCAGACAATACTCTAATAGTGTGTTTTAAAATATCGAGATCGACATGTAAACGGCTGTAGGTAATACGGCACATCGCACACTCGGCCAAGTGTGGGATGGCTATCATTCCAGTATAATTCCAAGGGAGTGGTTCCAGTATTTGGGAATTTTCACATGTCTACTCCAATATTTCCCCGCCCAATAAGTACAAGTGAATCCAGAATACGACACGAGAATCGAGATGAGTCCAGCCAAACATGATGATACCAGCAAGTGATTTCAGGGTGATTCCAGTAGGTGATTCCAGTAGGTGGTGCCAGTAGGTGATTCCAGTAGGTGATGCCAGTAGTGATTCCAGAAATAGAGGCCAGACATGAATAATGAGTGTCGCATAAAATGGATCCAGTAATATCAATCGTGTTTGTAACAGAGAATCAAATAAAACTAACTAGAACTGAAGTACAGTAATCGACAAGTAAATGAAAGAACTATCAGAGAATGTACTCGCCTGATACTCTGAAAAGAGTAGTATAATATCAGATGTCTGCACCGGAGCTACAATGTCCTAAATAGAGCAGTACAGGTTATAACATGTCCAGAATGATAATATAGAACATTACGATGCAATCTACATAATTTCTAGGCCAATCTAGGTCAAAGTCAAACTTGGTCAACTCTGGTCAAACCAAGTCAACATCTAGTCAAACTAGGTCAACAACAAGGCTATATTGGTCAACTGGTCAAACTTAGGCTAGCAAGGGTCAATTGGTCACATTTAGGCTTAATGTTGACTTTTGGTCAACTCTAGTCAACATGAACCATTGGGTCCATATCTATGGTTTTGCCAAAATGGCCAAGGGTTGGTATCAAAACTAAATTCAACCTATTAGACTCCTCCTTAAACCACTATATGTATCAAGCTACCTTACCTCATATATCCATATAATATTTGAAAACCTCACATTGTATGCCAACAAGTTAAAATTCATATATACATATATCTTATATATAGAGACACTCAAATGGGCACTCTCTATTACACTCAAAGATACCTACCAATCTATTCATATGTGCAACTTGATTTCCAACTCCTCATTATTAAGACACACTCATATAGATACCTCTTTATGATACATATTAACACATCCCTTCCCTCACACAAATCACTATACCAACATCACCTATACCACATACCACTCTATCCCATCCATCCACATAATCCTTATGTCATAAATACCCCTATATGCAATCCCACATACACACCCAAGGACTGAACATCAAAACTGGAATGCACATAGGGAATGCAGGAAACTAAGGCTATGAAATGGGCTAGCATGTATTCAAAGGGCAAGGACAGGATTTCTAAGGCACAACAAGGACTACCAAATGTACTAACAATTGCTTTAACACCATGTCAGTTATTGCATTTATTAACATTAACTAATAATCAAGGATACTAATGTATAGGCACACATAGGTACAATATATATATAGATACCAAATTATATACACAACTTACTCTCTTCTCCCATACTAACCTGCCCATCTTCTCCTTCTCTGATACAATCAATAACTGACACTGACATGTGTATTACTAATTTCTGAAACAAATCCTAAACTCTGGAACCCACACACTCACTCAATACACTAGTTAGGTGCTAGCTCCTATAGAGTGCACTCACCCTCACTATTGCTCAGGCAACATCCAACCCATTCCAAAGAGAGCTAGCCCTTGCTCCCCCTCTGTTCAGTCCAAACTGAACTCCAAAAACCCCCAATGTATGATACTCTTAAACCCCTGCTATTGCTGCTACTGCTGCATGCCTTGTGGCTAATCACAGCAATAAGTTTCTCAGGAAACCTGAGAAACAAGTGACAGTGTCTAATGCAGTGTGTGTTAGTGACAAAGTGTGTGTGGGGTGTAGATGATAGTTATGTGTATGTGTGGCTTAGTGAAAGGGGCAATTCAGTTGGCAAGTTTCAGATTTTTCCTGTTGTGTGTATGAGTATAGTATGACAACCTATGTGTGGGTGTGTTCATGCAACCTAGGCTATAGGTAATACTATGTACCTGTGTGTGAGGGTTTGTAACAGGATGTGGTGTCTATAGGGTAACAGGAATAGTGTATATGTATATTGGCTAGGGTGTGTCATGCGATAGCAGTAGCTAGGAGTGTGTTAGGAACTGAAATAAGGGTGTGTCCTATGTTACATGTTCTCAGGAATTTCGAATGACAGTTCATACTATTAGCTAACAATGTAAACTGCAATATAATGTGTCAAATAGAACTGAACCAACGTGTGAAATCAGGGAATTGCAATGTGTTAACAGTAAAGTGGTGCAAAATCTCAGGAAACAGGAATTAATCTCAGGAAACCAAGTTCAATGGCAGTTCAATGCATTGACAGTTAGCTGTCAGTCCAATTAACAGGTTACTCATCCATCCCAACACAATTCGAACCCAAATCCTAACACCTATCATAAACCAACATTAAAGTAACCTAATACACATGTAATTGAACCTAACATGTCAATTTAAATCATGAAAAATGGGTTGAAACTCATTTAAAATTCAGGAATTCAAAACAGTGTACACGTATCAGTCAATTGGAGAAAAACCTAAATCGAATTCGAATTTCAAACAACAATTCAAAACTAATGGTGGGTAAGGGTTCATGCACAATCGTAGGTGTCACCTAGGTTGTCTCGTGTCCAGAAAAATGGGCACGAGGTGTCCAAAGAATAAAAATGCAAGTATCCGAACAATATGCACAGCCAGGCCTCGTGCAGCGAGGACACGGCCTCGTGCACGCGATACAGGGCACGACACGACTCGTGCTCGTGCCCACGTGTTCGTAGAGGATAGGGGAACATGTCTACGTGTCTGTCTCGTGCCCACATGATGCGTGTCGTGCGTACGAGACGCGTATCAGACGCGATTCTCGCGCGCGCTCGTGTCAGGCTAGGAACAGTGCGAGTGAGATTTCTCACTAACCACTCGATCCCTTCTCCTCAAATTTTGTGTGCGTGCTGTCAGTGTTTGCCCCTTTGTGTCCATTAATTTTTGTGTCATATGAATCAGTGTCGTGTTTGCTAGGACACACGAGCAGCAGGGCAGCCGCACGAGCCCCGTGCGGTGTCTCGTGCTGCATGTCCAAGCCCTAAAACCGTGTCCAAACTATACTAAAATCGACTCAGTCAATTTGGGTTGTAATATTCACATGTTAGGCTACACATACATGTAATTAGTTTTGAAAATTATCGAAATCCATTTCTATGTGACATTTCGTCGAATACGCATTTAAATATACCGATACGTGTCCGATACGGACACGAAATGGACACGAATTCCTACCAAACTTGGGCTACACCTGGGGGACCCTAAATGGATGCATTTGTGTAAAGAAATCAGGAATTTACTAGGGTTTGTAGGGTTTTACCTATTGAGTGTTCAAACTCAATGTAAAGAGCCTCGACTTGACGTCTTCTTCGATTTGCTACGGTTCAAACGTCCTCAAACCTCGCTAGCAAGCACCCACAAGTCTCCTCTACTGTTGGAGATGATGATGCAATTGATTTGACTCAATTTGGGCTCAATTTGGATTAATTGGGAGGCATTTAGGGAGGAACTTTTAGGGTTCTAAGCAAGAAGTAAAAAGAGGCTAAGGCTTTGTTAATGAGACTTTATAGGAAGGGAGGGCTTGTATGGCTCCACAATAGTGAATTAGGGTTAGGGTTAGATGTAGATGAGTGGCTAGGGCTTGTCCACCCAATTCTGAGCCTTCCTATTGGTTCAAGGCTTTCTTTTTCACAAATATCCTAAGGAAAATATCTTACCATAATAATATCCAGATATTACTAACCTTGGCACTAAGTAGGAATGTTCTAACCTTAATTCTAACCTCAAGACTAATCTAGGTTAGGTTAACTTCTAGGTTAAGGCTTAACTAAAAGATTAGCACAATATTTAATTAATCAAAATTATAATTTCATAAAATTACCAAAATGACCAAAATACCCCTAGGCTAAAAAGTAGTAATATGACATTCTACTCACATGACTAGGCTCCCTTGGTCATGGTTAGTCTCTAGGCTTAGCAAAACTAGGGTTTAACTAGTTAACCATCAAAATCACAATTCAATACTTTAAATAGTTTTAAATTGATTAAAAATTACCAAAAATCACAATATGATTTAAATATTATTATTAAATTATTATAATTATAAAATTTTAAAATTACCCTCATTTGAAAAACTGGGTGTTACAGAATAATAGGTCGGGGCAGATGTTGGACCTTTCGGTTGTTTATGCTAGCTGTGTGGCGAGTACAAGAAGGGAGCTATGGCATGATCTCACTTCTATATCTAATAATATGAACCGGCCGTGGATGCTGGCTGGCGACTTTAATGTTGTCTCATCGGCGGCAGAAAAGGCTGGGTCGGGCACCATCAATGCGAACGCGATGGCGGACTTTAACAGATTTATCTCGGACACAGGGCTTCTCGATGCTGGCTATCTCGGGTCGATTTATACTTGGTGCAATGGCCTCACTAACAACCCTAACACCTGGAAGCGCCTGGACCGGGTCCTTTACAATACCGACTACCTCCTTAATAGACCTCCTACCTCCGTTCTGTACCTCCCGCGCATGAACTCTGATCACTCCCCCCTCCTCATCACCCCTTATGATACTCTATCAACCCCGGGCCAGTTTCGATTTCAAAGGATGTGGTGCGACCACCCAACTTTCATGGACGTAGTTAAGGGAAGCTGGGACGAGGCTTGCCAGGGTCTGCCCCTCCTTACTTTGTATACTAAACTCTGGAGAATGAGATCGGCCCTGAGAGACTGGAACAAGAATGTCTTTGGGGATCTTAGGAAACATAAGCGGGAACTATAAGTGGATATTGATGATCTGGAGGCGGCCCTTCAAGTTCAATGGAGCAATGCTGGGGTGACGATCTTCTCCGTATTAAACATAGCCTGGATAAGGTTTTGGCTTTGGAAGAGCAAATTTTTCAAGATCAGGCGAGGATTAATTGGGTCAAAGATGGGGACCGTAACTCCACTTTCTTTTACGCCATCATTAAAGAGCGGGCTAATTCGAACAGAGTGCGACTGTACGACCAAGATGGGACCATGGTGGAGGATCAGATTATTATGGACAGGACGATCTGTCACGACCTGCACCCAGTGTAGGGGCACGAGAAGTGGGTACGTCCAGCCTACGCCGCAGTGTCAGCGGTAGAACGTTGTCCTAGGTTACATACATCTAACAATTATAAGGTACCTGTATAATGTATACGCTCCGAATGGAGGACAATATAGAAATGTACAACTCAATCACAGCTAAGGTAGAAAGTACGATAAGATAGATATATATGAAAGTCGCCAAATAAAATACAATAAGAGAAGAAGTCTAAGAGTCTAAGATAGCATCTCCACAACATCTCGAATAACAAAATCACCAAATAAGTACATAATGTATCCAAAATAAGACAAGACAATAAGTAAGATAACTAGTCTAGCTAACTAGCCTAGACTACTGGGGTAATGTCCTCTGCAAGGGCTGGGTCCTCCTGGGAGTCCAGCTCACAGGTGACATCTAGGTCTGCTCCATAGTATGTAGGACAGAACTCCTCAATGTCATCTGTAATATTTCAACATGTCCAGTCAGGACAAGAACGAGCACAATATATCTCACGCAGTTCATAATATGACAGGATATGTAAATATGCTATAGAGTAAGATACATGAAACGCTGGAGAATATATGAAGTAAAAGAGATGACTGTAAAGAAATATCTACTATAAGTAAAGAGCTAACAGTGGCTAGTGATGTAGAGTATAAGATAGACATGTGAACGGCTTGAATTTGCACATGATTATACTACTTTGGAATTGTTCACACGACCATTTATACTCTCCCGTACCCCAATCAATATACAAGGATCCAGACAAGTTATGTTATTGCACATGATATCACATGAAGGCCCATAAATAGGTGCACATGAATATATACATAGGGGCTCCGTGAACATGAGAGTACATGAATCACAAGAGTGCACATGAATGGTGAAAGTATCGGAGTACATGATGAAAGTGAAACGCACATGACATGACGTAACCCGATGCTCCCGAGGGGGATAACATCTCATAAAGGGATCCATATAGTACCAATACGTGTTAACGACGTGACAGCATCAAGTAAAGTAATCTAGAGCATAAATGTTGTAAAGTCCCAGTCCCAAAATACGTAGGACTAGGATACGTATACATGCCAGCTACGCATCGAGAGGACTCTAGCCCAGCTCGAATATGTATAAGCTGTCTGGTTTTCTAAAGCAATTTATCCATTCAACTACAAATATCTCAATCCACTGAAGATAAAGTCTTGTATAAACCAAGTAAAGTAATGCTGGTCAGACATTAGCAAACCGGTTACTACAAGTAACAAGAAAAGATAATATACAATAAAGTGGACCAGACTCTAATGCAATTATCTTGAACAAGCTTCTAATGAAAGATAAAGCTTGTAAAACTAGGCTATACAACAGCAATGTCAAAGTAATATAATATAGGACGGGTATTAAAAGATATGAACTAAATATACCTAAAATTCCTGAGAAACAATCATCAATTCTCCAATGTATTCTACCTCGATCACTTCGGCTAATACCTGGAGAGATCACCAGGTTCTCAGAGGACTAGTAAGATACATAATATACAAGCCAAAATGTAGCAGTACGACATATGCAGAAAAAATAAGAAATAATCAAGGAAAAGTCAATTGAGGCACAATGGACTAAGATACCAAGATCTAAGACACAAGGAACCTAAGACACTGGCATGCCATACTAGTCGTGGCTAACTGGTCAAAGCTATAGACTGTAGTCAAGGCAAGCACTCCCAATCTATAGTATCTCAATCGTAGTCAAGGCAAGCACTCACAACTGAGATTGTAGCTATTCCTAGTAAAATAATCCTATAGACCGTAGTCAAGGTAAGCACTCACAATCTATAGAATGTCAAAGTCAAGTCCTACTCAAGTCATGTCAAGTCAAGTTAAGTCAAGTCAAGAAAATTAGTGGTGTAGGACTAAACGACTCTATCATGGAACACGAGTGAAAACGAAAGCAAAATAACATATAATGAATGTATAACAGAATCAAGAACGTGAATGTACGCTAAATATATGATAGAGTGAAACTGGAAATAAGATAAGCAACTAGACACAAGGTAAAGCAATCATGGATATAACCATATGAGGAAAAGGAATAATAAATAAGTAAAGAACATGCATATAAAATATACTGTACAAGCTGGCAAGGTATACTAGCCTGAGGGTTATACGGAAAACCAATAATATATCGCCAATCAACAAGTCAGAAAGTCCAAGTCTCACAACTGCCTCCAGAAGATGTAATAGATGTTACCAATATTTCCATATTAGTGAAATTAGCTAGGATTGCCTGTTCTTAAGTCCAATTTTGGACATAGGGGCAAAACGATAATTTTGGGTCAAAACGGTGTCCGTCGTTGGACCCGCTTTACACCGAAAAGCGTGCCGGAGTCAGTGGTCTCTAAAGTCGGCAAACTATATGTCTACGGATTTATTTTGACGAGATGAACCCAATAGTATATCTAAAGTTGGATTCAGGTGGGCTGTGCACAAATTTGCCCGTTGAGTTGGATCATGGGGCCCGTAAAACGACGATCCGGTCAATTGTCTCGAAATCAGACCAAACTTGGCACACAAGACCAAAAAAATAATACGGTCCTGTTGGCGCAAGTTTCATCTCGATCTAACGAATGTGCACAAAGTAATTGGAGAATTTCGAGGCCGATACGATAAATTTTGACGGATATGTATCAAATTCGTCGCGTACACGCAACCAATTTGAATTCTGTCAAATCCTACACGTCCACGAAGTCGATACACACCTTTCGATACTTTCGGTTCGTGATCACGTCGTCCGGATTGGCAGGATGCACGTCGTATCGAAGGTTTTTTATAATTTTTGAAAACAGTTTTACCAAGTTTTTCTTGATTTTCAAATTGGTTTATCTCGACAACCAATAGATGAAATTGGAAATCGTAAACAGCGTTTTGAAGGTGTATAGGTTGTCTTCAAACATATTCAATTAGATTTCCAAAAACTCTCTAAACTGGACAGTTATTACCCTTCCAAAACTAGTCCCCAACGGTGTTTTTGTATTATATTTTTGATGGTTTTTTGTGAACTTTCGAGAATTACCATAATCTATTCAGGGAAGATCACCAAATCTAATTGAAGGGGTTGATAGGTGGTCATATAGACTACTCATAGATATTTACGGCTCGGAGAATCGTGAAACGATGATGGAGAAATCTAGGTCGAAATAGGGTACCTTTGCGCTGTCACTATTGTTGTCGCTGCCGGAGTTGTTGTTGCCTCCGCGTGCTTCGACGATCTCCGACGCCTCGTGCGGCGGCATAGGCGGCCGTGGAGGTCGACTGGATAGGGGGTGGCACTGGGTTCGTTTAGGGTTTAGGTTTTTGGCTTAATCTTCTCTCCCTCTCTCTCGACATGTATATACGCGACTACTGTATTTTTTTTTTCTGTATATATATATATATATATATATATATATATATATATATATATATATATATATATATATATATATATATATATATATGTTTGGGGTTCGGGTGTTCGCGGGTTTGGAAAGAATAATATCTCGCGAGATTTTCAGATCTCGCGAGATATTCCCTTCTTCTTTTTTTCTTTTCTTTTTTTCCTTTTTATATATCCATATAAATATATTTATATATATTAACTATATATATACACATATATCTTATTATGTATAATACTCCATAAATCAAATCAAAAAAATCTTAATATTATCTATTCCTAGTGTAGGCCTATTTATGGAAATATTTACATATATAGATATATTCCTTTAACAAGGAAGAATACAACCAATAATAATAATGATTTTATTTAATAATAACAACAACAACATTAATAATAATAATAATAATCATCATCATCTTAATCTTAATAACACTAACAAACTAAAATAACCAATAAGGAGGTTTAGTATAGTGTGCCACCTTATACCTCTAATTTAACTGGTCCAATAGTAGTACAATAATCTAAAATGTCGTATAATATTAATAATACCTTATATTATACTTCTAATCAATTATTTTAGAAAATATTTATCAATACCTAGAAATAAATATGAACTACTTGTACACACATAAAATATGTCCACATGGCGTACACTAAATGCCTACATGGACTTATGTTGGGTTCGATCAAGTCCGGGCTAAATTGGTTCAACCGAATCTCTTAAAAGTCAATATTCTAATAAAAAAATCAATCAATCATCGGTGGGGGTTAAGTCGCAACTTGGCCTGGTTTTCCTAGTTAGAACACCTATGGCTCGGCCTTCCCTAACATAGCTAATAGACTAGTCAAAGTACACGACTACACTATCCGTGCTAAAATTTCTAGTCGATATGCATCTCAAAACTTAACCATGACTAGGGCCATATATTTATATAGTATTAGGCTATTATAAATATAATCATATATATACAAAATTGTATTTAAATCTATTTGACTGCATAACATCCCAAAATAAATACATAATAATTATACTGTCATGGCAACCTAACATGGCTTCCTACCAGGTGGGGTTGGCTAGTTTAGGGTCCAAATATATTTTCTAATTTAATCGAACTCTAAGAGTCAACCAGCAAGTCTCTTGTGCCATTCGTAATTAAATAGCACATGGAGACTCGATTGAGTGGCACACCCTTGGCATGGGTGTCGTAGGCTCCAAATGAGTCAAAACCATATATTGGGTCAAGTAGTTTTGATCGATGTCGAGTTCAGAACTCACGTTGGAAGTTAGGTCTGGAATTACGGTAAATAATTAAATGGCCTAAATTTGACCCGAAGTTGCACGAAGTCAAAAGGATGCTAGAGGACAAATTTGGATGGGACATAATATACCAAATTGAAGGTCATCCTGTCTACTACAAAACTCATGAAGGATGTTTCGAGAGATGGGCATGTCTTGTTCTCCAAAAATCAAAGACACGAAAAAGTACATATATAATCATAATTAAATATACAATATAACCTAATAATTAGAAATACTATAAAATAAATAAAAAAATAATTTCCAAAAATTAGGGTCCTCACAAATGTAAATCCTATCAAGTATGAAACGGTCAGAGAATGTACTCGCCTGGTATCCTGAGTATCCGATGAGTATATATGTCCAGACAGAGTAGGTGAGTCCTATTTAGAGCAACACAGGTCACAACACGTCTAGAATGGTAATATTAAACTTTATAATGCATTCTATATGAATTCTAGGTCATTCTAGGCTAAAGTTAACTCTTGGTCAACTCTACTCAACTTCACTAGTCAAACTAGGTCAATCCTAGTCCAATCAAGTCTCACTAAGCCTAACCAAGCCTAGGCTAGCACTCAAACACAATCAAACCCTAACAAGTTATCACACACAAATACAAACTATGCATATTCATCCTTATACAATATATACATAGATATTTATATAGGCTAGTGCCTAATACACAAACAAGGCACAACCATGATATACATATATGCACATATTGTATATAGGGCATACATATATATAGGCATAATCATCACATTATTACATACACTATATATATACATACACATATAGGCTCTAAGCCTAATATACTAAGCAAGGTAGGGGATTAGCAATGTGTGTGTGAAAAGGGTGTGTGTCACATAGCAGTATAGTGCTGGCAGTTAAATAGAAAATGGGTTCCAGTTATGCATTAAGGGGTCATGCAATGTGTCAATGCAATGTATGTTCATGCAATGTGCAGGTATAGTGTTAGCAGGTACAACAAGTTCAGGTATTAATGGGTCAGTGTAAATACAGTTAACAGTAAAGGTTACTTCAGTTATGAGTTAACAGGATTTAAATGCAGCAAGTGTCAATGTCTAGCAAAGTCAAGGTTCAGGTTAATGGTTATGTTCAGGCATTTATTAGCAGTTAGGTTCAGTGGTTAGTGTAATGTGACAGGGTTATGCATAATGATAGCAAGGTTAAGTATCAAAGTTTGTCACAAGTATAATGTAGGTGTTACACTACTAAAATAACCCAGATTAGCGACGTCAGGAGACGTCGCTAAATACAGAAAAGACGTCGCTAAAAATGATTTGCGATGTATTTAGCGACGAAAAACGTACGTCGCTTATAGGCAAGTCGCAGATGATACTTTCGTCGCCGAACGTCGCTATTTGCGACGCGGCCTCCATTGTCGCTAGACGTCGCCAAATGAGCGACAGAGAGCGACGTATCAGTACGTCGCCAACATTGCGACGTAAAGCGACCACTAGCGACGCTTCAAAAGTTTATAAATGATGACGAGGCATGGCATCCACGTGGCCACGTGGGCAACTTAGCGACGTATATTAGCGACGTCGAGCGACGTAACGTCGCTAATTAGCGACGTATAGCGACGTCTATTTGCCGTCGCAGTACGTCGCAGAACGTCGCTATACGTCGCTAATGTTAAAAAAAAATTTAAAAAAATATAATTGATATTTTTGTTATGCTGTGTTTCTGTGTTTACAGTGTGTGTGAAGTGCAGTGTTCGAACCATCGACAGTTTCGCTTATTGTTCTATGTTTATCTTGGATAGAAAGAGCAACAGTTCAGGGTGCACTTCTCAGAGCTTTCTCTTCACGTCCTTCACCTTCTCAGGAACCTTTACGACGTCCGAGAAAGTGAAGGACGTGAAAATAAAGCTCTCAGAAGTGCACCCTGAACTGTTGCTATTTCTATCCAAGATTAAACATACAACAGTAATCGAAACTGTCGATGGTTCCGAACACTGCATTTCACATTCACTGTAAACACAGACACACATCATAACAAAAATACACAATATATTTTTTTAAAATTTTGGCAGCACCTCCTTTGTATATCAGATCATCGCTTATAACCCAGCGTAGGTATATTTATCATCCCGTCGCAGATATCACAAAGTAAATATCACAATAAAAATAGGAAGCAGTGCAAAGTAAATATCACAGACACACATCCTCACAAACATCCAATATAGTCAAATAAAAATGAAAGATGATAAAAAGTCTCCCACCAAGTGTATAAACAACAGTGTATGAATAAACAATTTGCCAATAGGGCCAATACATACAAGTCATAAAAAAACCAATAAAATCACTGCGGACCCCTGCCGCACAACTGGGATAGAATGTAGTCATACTGCTCCTGGGTGAGCTGTACCGTAGGGGCAGTAGGAGGCAGTACAATGTCTGGAGTCGGCGCCGGAGGCAGTGCAGTATCTGGAGTCGGCGCCGTCGATGGACCCGGAGGACGTACCTGATCCAGCTCTCGCAGTCGCTCACCATGCGCAGCAAGGGTACTCACCACCTTCTCAGTATACTGAGTGAGTGAGGCAGATAGGCTCCTCTGCGATCCCTCCAGCTCGACCTGTCTACGCTCTGTGCGCTGCGTAGACTCGGTGAGCGTCTGCAAGTTGGCAGCTGCAGCCTGATGCAGACTCATCAGGTCCTGTATACTGCGCTCGACCGCATCAAATCGTCCGGTGACGATCGGAGGGTCGGATCGTCGCTCGACCGCATCAAAAATCTGCTGCTGCAACTCGCGACGCAGCTCCTCGATCTGACGACGAACATCCTCAGCTCGTGACGACGCCTGCGTAGCCGGAGACTGCGTACTGACAGAGGGGGCCCGGGATGACTCCGAAGCCAAATACGTGCCGTAGGATCCCGTACCGTAGTACGTACCCTTCTGAAGACCGCCAACGGTGGTCATCCAGAGCTCGTCCGACGATGGCTCTGCAGGCGGCTGGGAGGAAGTACCAGCCCCTCCCTCTGCTTGCGCACTAGCAGCAGCAGCAGCATCAGCCGCCTCCTTCTGTAGCCGAACAAACTCGGCCTAGAACATGTTTGCTAACGTGTAAGTGTTTACTAAAGTGTATATTGATATCTATTTTTCTGTTTTCTATTAACACAGAGAATGGCTATTTTTTGTCAATTTAACAAGGAGAATTGCCATTCTCCGTGGTTTTAGCACAAAAATGACCATTAGTACGGAGAATGGTCATTCTCTGTGATATTACTACGGAGAATGATCATTCTCCTGCATTTTATGGCCAGTTGAAACTTTGAAGGGTCATAACTTTTGACTGGGAGGTCGAAACGAGGCCCGGTTTGTCGCAAAAGGAGCGTATTTCCGAGGAGCCGGAGATTAACTGCTTCTTCGTTAGTCGGCCTTGCAAAATTTTAGAATCGCAAAAAAATGATGTTTGGACCTCCGTTTTAACAATTTTACCGTTTGTCGACATTTTCGAAATTTTTCGACGAGTTTTTGAAGATTTTTAAGGAGAAAACGTAGATTCGAAAGTGAACAGCGTTTGGAAGAAGATGAATTATGGAAACATTTTTTTAAGAGTAGTTTCATGGATGTTTTCAATAAATTAGAAGGAATGACAAAAAGGTCATTCGGAACCCCCTTTATATATTTTTTGATAATTCTGGGCACGCGATACTACTTATGTGACAGCTGTTATAGCATCTGACAGCTGACATGCCAAATTCTAAAATTAAAATTAATATTAAAATTAATATCAATGTCAATGTTAAAATTAACATTGACATTAATATTACAACTAACAGTAACATTAAAATTAGAATTAACATTAACATTAACATTCACATTCAAATTAAAATTAATATTAATATTAATATTACTACTAACACTAACATTAAAAAAAATTGGGTGTAAATTTTTTTGGATTAGAATTTGTCATATCAGATGCCACATTAGATAATACATAAGAAAAAATAGTTAGGCGGAATACTTTCGAGGTATTAATAGTATTACTCTTATGTTTTTTTCTTATTTATCTTTCTTTTGATAAAACTTGTGGAAATTTGTTTGATAGAAGTCGTTTTCTGTTGCTTTCTAAAGTATGTGAGTACGTTGTTCTCAAAAGATAATCACCATATTGTTTTGCAAAAATACCTTCATTTTTTTATTTCATCATTTATATTAAGCCCTGTTTGTATGCAAACTTAATCTTTTCTACATGTTTGAAAGTTGCTGTAAGTAAAAGCTAATTCTTTAAGTACAAATTTTTATTTTTCACCTTTATCCCTTTACGAATATATGTCAAGCCTGGTCATTTTTATTAATTTTAAGACTAAAAATAATTTTCAAAACAACGAGCATTTAAAATTAAGTAAATTTTGTTTATAAAAAAAGTTAAAAAAATTGGTTTGTTCATCGAAGATCAGTGGATCGAGCCATGGGAGCTTATTATTCCTTCCATTTTGTAAGCCCCTGAATTTAGGGCTTATTATTTTTTATTATTTTTATAAATCAATTATTTTGAATAAATATTATTATTTGATTATTATTTAATTTAATGCTCTTTACCGTGACTTGGAATTCTAGAGCATCAGGGATGCCAGTCTCTGGAAACTTTCTTCTTGGAGTTTGTAGTAGACGAGATTATCTTCATTTTGATATATCCTGTCCCACTTGAACTCGTTTTCTTGTGCTCTTTTTGCTTCGCGCAAGTTCGGGTCAATATTAGACCATTTAATTATTAATTGAATTCCCACTCTTTTCCTTGATCATCATATGCGCGTTACCATGACTTTTAATTTTGGAGCACCAGACTAGTCATTTTCTCGAAACCAACTTGTCATGTTTGATCTACTCGAGACGCTTTTCACCCATTACCTTCGTGTCCCACTCAGACACTCCATTTTGTGCCTCATTTTCTTCGCACAATTTTTGGGTCAATTTAGGCCAATTAATTATCTACCGTAAAACCTGATTTATTTTCCAATTTAATTTCGGGATCCGACATCGACCCAACCTAGCCGACCCCAAATATGGACATGGCCTCCATGAAGCCTACTACCCTCCTGACACTTGTGTCCCATTTATTTGAGTCCCCGCATGTTGTTTATTTGCCCATGATTATAAATACCCATTTTAATTCGAATATTGCCCACTGTCTGATTTTGGCCGACCCGGCTCGACCGAACCCGAACCCAAGCTCCATATTGTTCTCTCGTGACTGCCCAAATATCCCACATAATTTTTCTATTTTTTCTATTTTGAAAATATCTATTTCTCTCTCTCCATGTGTATATATACACATATATATACATATTATATATATATATATATATATATATATATATATATATATATATATATATATATATATATATATACATATATATATAATCTCTCTCTCTCATCCTCACCTTACTCTCTCTCCTAACTCTCCCATGCTAGCCGACCACCACCTCCTCTCTCTATCCTCTCTCTAAATATCTCTCTCTATATATATATATATATATATATATATATTATATATAATATATATATACCCACACACACAAATATCTTTCTCTCTCTCACTTTCTCCTCTAATACAAACACCTACACCTCTCCCCATCACAAGCACAACACTCCCCTCTCCCATCAGGACAATCCCACGTGGCCGACACCCCTCTCTCTCTCCTTCTTTAATTCAATTCATCTCTTTCTCTCTCTTTCCCTTTCATTTTTCTCACAGCACATCATCTCTCTCTCCCTTTCTACTTCATGCAGCCCATGGCCGAGAGGTTCCCCATGCCGAGCTCCTTCCGAGCCCAGCTCCTTCCGAGCCCAGCTCCTCCAAACCGGGCTCACCTCCCCCTACTTGGCCGAGCCTTCATGGCCGAGCTCCCCGACTTCATCTCCTCCTTTCCGACTCCAACTCCTCCTCCTCCCTAACATATCATCATCATCATCATCATCATTCACCACCACCTCCATCATCCATATCACCACACGCCACCACTACTTCAACCGCGCGCCGCCGCTCGCCGTGCCCCATCGTGCGCCACCTTGGCAGCAGCAGCGAGGCAGCAATGCACAGCGCAGCAACAGTGCGCAGCACAGTGCGTTGGCTGGCCGAGCGCCGCCCCGGCCACCGCCGCCGCATGGCCGGCCGCCCCCACGCCAGCGAGCCCCCCAGGCCGGGAGCACACCCCCGCACCATCCCGTGGCGGCCAACGTCCTCCGGGACGTGCCGTCTAGGCGATTTCAACGTTTTTCTCGGAGTTCCGTCGACGCGCGCGCGGAGAAATTCCAGAATTCGTTCTTCGAGACAGCGACTTCACATGCGTTTTCTGGGAGATCCGACCGTTGGATCGGTGAACTCCTTGCTCCGTCTCAATCTCGGTATATCCCTCTCCACCTCTGTCAAGTTTGAACCGTTAATTTCGTCGTTTGATACATCAAATCTGGCCACCAAGTTGACGTTTTAATTGAACTGTTTTTGGACAGTTTCATGACGCCAACTTCGCGGGTTCGTATCTTCGTCGTCGCAGCTCTGTTTTATGCGCTACCAGTTCCGGTGCACAGCTGGTATAACCATCTTCCTGCCCCCTTTAGATTTCATTTCAGTTTGAGCTTGTTAGGTCGGTCGAATTCGACGCCAAAGTTGGCCGTTCAAATTCTTAGTGTTGCACTTGTAAAATTCTATTTTTGAACTCGGGACTCCGGATTCAATTTCTGACACCACCAGTAGACTCATGGCGTCGTTCTGGCCTATTTTCATATAAAGTTTGTTAGATTTGGAGGACGTGAGCCCTGGCACGTATTTCGGTACAAAGCAGGCCCCACAGTCCGGGTCAACGAAACTTTTTGACGCCGGCTCATCGAAATCCAATTCCGGATATACCGTTGAGTTCGTATCGTCATTCTGGACTCGTTGACATATAATTTGCTAGATTTTAGTGGACATTAGTTCCGGCACGCATTTCGGTGCAAGTCGGATACCAATATCCGGGTCAACGTGTCATTTTGAGTTCGGCTCATCGAAATCCAATTCCGGATATGCCGTTGAGTTCGTATCGTCATTCTGGACTTGTTGACATATAATTTGCTGAGTTTTGAGGACATTGACTCCGACACGCTTTTTCGTACAAATCGGATTTCAATGTCCCGGTCAACAGACCAATTTGAGATCGGGTCAACGGAATCCAATTCTGGATATACCATTGGGTTCGCATCGTCATTCTGGATTCGTGGACATATAATTTGTTAGCTTTTGTGCACTTTTACTTTGGCACATTTTTCGGTGCAAAGTGTGTCCAACGACGGACATCATTTTGGCCCAAAATTACCGTTTTGCTCCTGTGTCCAAATTGGACTCTTGGACAGGCTATCCTAGCTGATTTGACTATTCTAGACACGTTGGTGATGTTAGTTTTATTATCCGACAACATCTGTAGATTTTTTCCCTTTTTGTGTCACCCTATTATTATAATCTTTCTCCTTTTGTGGTATTTTGAGATCCATCGATTCCAGTGATTTCACAACCACTGAAATTGAATGTGTTGACCCTGTAGATGTTTGTAGAGACTAGCTTTGACCCAGTTTGACCATGGTTGACTACTTTGACTGAACGTCGAAGTAGAGTCAACATTTGACCTAAGTTAGACTAGTTTTGACCTTGGTTGACCACAGTTGACTATTTTGACCAAAGTCAACCGGAAGTCAACCGTAGCTTAGGATTAACCAGAACTTGACCGAAGTTGACCAGTTGACCCAAAGTCAACTGTTAGTCAACGTTAGTCAAGTTTGACCTAGGGTTGACCTAGAATTGACCAGAATTGACAAGTTGACCAAGAGTCAACTGTAAGTCAACCCTTGACTTAGATTGACCTAGTTTGACTTACTTTGACTTGCCTTGACCTAGTTTGACTTAGTGTGACTTGATTTTACTTCCAAACCCTTATATTGATACAGTATTCCACCTATAGGTCCTCGAGGCACTGTTCTTGGACCAGTTGACATATTCCACCAGATCACAGGCGAGTACATTCTCTGATAATATTTCTGTTTTATGATATCGTCTTTGTTTCTTGTATTTAGTGTAGATATCCTTGTTCTCTTGACACATTGTTCACACGGATTGGTATTTGTCTGGATCCCGTCATAAGATATTATTCCTCTTATATATGGTATGCCTTGTGCAAGTCTTCCTAGTTCCTTGTGTATTGTATAGACAGGATTCCTGCGAAGGCTAGCTACCTTCTCAGAGAATCACGTGTCATGACGTGTCATGACTGGATCCACTATATTAGTCAGGGATGGAGGTGTTAGCGTAGATATATGATCAATACCCCACAGATTATTGTATCATCATTGTATAGTGTTAATCATACACTCACGTATGATTAGCCAGGCCAAACATTGTATCAAGTTCTAAGCCGATCACATGTTGAAACTAATACTAAACTCACATAGATATAGTTCCAGATTTTTGTACATGATATATACTGTTTTCTTGTTCTTACATTCAGTTACAGTCTTGACATGCCTTACCATGATTCATGTACACATTATTTTACCTCGTATATTCTCTCTATTTACTGCTACATTTTCAATATCGTCTAACAAGAACTGTTATTTGAGATTTGTGCTCGTTCCATCCTGACTGGATATGTTGATAAAATTTTAGGAGTAGTTGTGCCCTCAGTTTTGGACTTCATGATGTTGCTAGCTGAGGTGGATCTCACTATTCTTCTATGTGAGTTGCCTAGTAGTTATCCTTAGTCTTGTTGTTCCTTCTTTATTTTCCTGTCTTATGATCATTATAGATTCTAGTTGTTCTAGTGATATTGTTATTATTTCTTGTCTTATCTTCCTTAGTTTTCGTGATGTGACATGAGTACATTTCTAGTTATGGATCTTTAGATGTTATAGTTAGTATAGTATACTTGACAGCATTCTACCGCCGATACCGCGGCGTAGGCTGGGCGTGGCCCACGTATTCGTACCCGTATATCCGGGTGCGGGTCGTGACACGTTTATAATAATGATGAGAGTTGGGGAATAGTGGTCCCAAAAGGCATGATATATATATATATATATATATATATATATATATATATATTATTGAAATCAAAGAGGAGCTCAAAAAGAGCAATACAGACAGGGACTGGGCCAACAAAACACAAAAGGGCCCCGATGAATTACATAAGAAAGGCAAAAAGTAATACTAATTTTCGAAAATTCGGAGAACCCAAATTTCGAAAAACAACAGTGATTCAAAACATTTCGAAGATCGAAATTTCAAAGTGTTTCAAAAATTCAAAAACCTCAATTCGGAAACATGTATGGCCACTGGGCCTGAAGAGGGACGGACGCGCAGCCCGATGGGGGGAGGGGTGTGGGCTCATATCCCTAAGGGGCACGCTGTCCGAAGGAAGCGGACTGCCCGAGGGGACGCACGAATTGAGATGCCTCGACCCCCCCTCCTCCCCCCCGTGCGCGACCCAAAGTCGGGGCCGCCGGCGCAGGAGGCCGAGAGGGGACGAGGTCACCGGCGGGGGGGGGGGGGGGCTAGCCGGGACGGCTGGGCAGCCGGGGAGGGAGCAGGAGGCTCGACCTCCGGACGGCCGCCGGCCTACCACCAGCTAGCGGGGGGAACCTCCAGCGCGGCGAAAGGGAGAGGGGTGCCGGAGGTCACGGAGGCCAGCCCCCGGGCGAGGCGGCTAACGGGAGAAAGGGATGAAAGGAAGGGGGAGGGGACGGGGGCGGCGGAGGGAGCGACGCAGGCCAGAGGGCGGCGGCGCCGCAGACGCCAACGCCGGCGAGAGGCCTCCACTAGGGGGAGGGGGGACGACGTCGCCGCTGGGGAAAGGCAGACCGTCGCCGACGAGCGCGCCGGGGGCTGCTGTGGTGCCACAAGAGCCCACGAGGGGGAGAGCACTGCCGTCGAGGGAGGAGCAAGGGCGCCGGGGAGCGCCAGGGGGGGCCGAAGGCGGAGGAGGGGGAGGTGCTCCCGCGAAGCCAGCGTCGATGGCTGGGGAGGAGGAGGAGCCTCACAGGCCGTCGAGGGCCGGAGCGACCGGGAAGGCAGGAGGGGGCCACTGCAGGAAGGGGGCAGTGGGGGGCGCATCAGGGAAGCGATAGCCGCCGACAAGGGGGGGTGGCCCGGCTGGAGGGGCGTCGGGAGGGAGGGCCGTCGGGATAGGAGGGGGCAAGCCTGGCAGAGCCAGGCTCAGCGCCGGCTGAAGGCCCAGGAGGGAGGAAACCGTGGGGCCTCCAAGGGGGATAGGTGAAGGAACGGACTCCCGGCACGGAGCCCGATGACGCCGGGGCCGCCGTGGACGACGGCGGCGCCGAGGGGGGAGGGGAGGAAGTAGGGGGAAAGCGGTCGTCGGGGCGCTCCGGCGAGGGGGAAGGAGACTCCCCACAGGAAGAGGGGGAGCTGGCCTCCACGGGGGCTCGACCAACCGGCGAAGGGCGGAGGGAGCTGGCCTCCACGGGGGAAAGCGACCGGTGGCGCGGCCGGTCCCATGGAAGCCGACCGGCCCTGGGAGGCCGACTACGAGGAAAGGGGGAGGGGGGTGGCGAGCAAGGGAGCGCCGACCGGACCCTTCTTCCCCATCATTTTCTATAAGTTCATTATATATATATATATATATATATATATATATATATATATATATATATATATATATATATATATATAAGGATGCGGGTCGAGCCTTCTTGGGAGCATGCTCCCAAGCTCCATTAAGAAGTGGACACCCAATATATATATATATATATATATATATATATATATATATATATATATATATATATATATATATATATATATATATATATATATTTTAAATATATATATATATTTTAATATATATATATATATATATATATATATATATATATATATATATTATATATATATATATATATATATATATATATATATATATATATATATATATATAATATATATATATATTTTTTTTTATATATATATATATATAATATATATATATATATATATATATATATATATATATATATAATATATATATATATTTTTTATATATATATATATATATATATAAAATATATATATATATATATATATATATATATATATATATATATATATATATATATATATATTTAAAATATATATATATATATATATATATATATATATATATATATATATATATATATATATATATATATATATATATATATATATATATATATATATATATATATATATATATAAAGTATTACGTAAATTTGTATATATTTTTCTTTCTTAGAATGTTGTATTTTAGTTGAAAATTAGTTTTTTAGAACTTTGAATGGATTCTGGTGGACTTAAAGTTATGTTAAAAATGCTACTAATTGAATTTGTGATCTTTTGAGCTTATATTTTTGTGTTTATTAGTACTTAGAAGTAGTGTACTTGAACTTATGCTAATTATTGAATTTAGTAATTGTGTTGGATGTTTGAACTCATTTTCAGGTATTTGAGACTTGATACGTATTGCTCTAATAAATTTAATTAATTGTTTAGTTGATAGAGGCTTGACTTTGAAATTTAATGCTTCCAAAAAAAGTTAAAAAAATATTTCTATGTTAAAAGATTCTATTGGTAAACGTGTTAGTTGATCGAATATTAATTGGTGCTGCCGAAAAAAATCGGTCGAATAATGTTTAACCGAAAAAAAAACGATTCTAAATGGATCGATATTAGGGGTGTAAATTGAACATGATTGTCCGCATTCCATCTGAGTCCGACTCAATAAGTAGTCGAATCGTGGACTGTCTGAACTACTATATGAACCAAGTTTGAACAAAAATACTAGTTTGATCCTTTAGCAAGCTCCAACTCAGTCATATACTTATTTGGCTCAAATATGTCCACGAACACCAATAATAAAATAATTTTTTTTTGTTGTTGTTAAAACATCAAAGACACCCACCCAAACTTGCCATCAGTGGTCAGAACCAACTGCTGGCTTCAAGTTCAAAGTCACACATGAAAATCCCACATCTCAAACTCACACTGCGTGCATATAGTAGCAAGTTTCAAAAATTCAGCTTCTGGTTTCAAGAATGAAGTTATTTTCTTATGGTGTGTTTGGTAGGAGAAAAAAGTGGAAGGAACGAAAATAGATGAGCGAAAAGCGAAAGAAAATATTCATTTTTTCTTGTTTGGTTTGGAAGAAAGGAAAAGTGGAGGAATTATTTTTTCCTTGTAACCTAATAAATCAAATCCCCCCAAAAGTGGGAGAAAAAATGGAAGAAAAAGTGGAAGATTGTATTAATTAACAATTATACCCCCATATGAATGTATTATTTAAACATTATTTATGAAGACAAATTGTAAATAAGTATTTTTAGTTGAGGGTACAATTGGTAAATCCTATATTTTTTACTTTCTTTCCTTCCACTTTTTCTTTCATACCAAACAAAGAAAAATGTATCTCTTATATTTTTCATCCTTGCTATCAAACACAAAGGAAGGAAATGATCTTTCCTTTCCTTATGGAAGGAAAATGTATCCTTATCTTTTTCCTTCCTTCCACTTTTCCATCCTTCCTACCAAACACAGCCTTAGTATGAAAAAAATATTGGCCTATCATATTTTTTTTCCAGCTGGCCGGTCAACTCTCTTTTCAATTTTCAAAATGCCAACTAACCATACTTATTACTATTTACTTACCGGTTACCACCCAAAAGTTTTGGCTCTTAGGCCTCGTTTGGTTGGAGGAATTATATGGTTAGGAAAGAAAAGTCATTCATTTCTTATGTTTGGATGTCAAAGAAAAATAATTCCATCAAGGAAAAAAATAAAAGAAAAATGGTTTATGTCACGACCCGCACCCGCATGATATTCCGCTACGGGTGCGTGAGGTACGCCTAGCCTACGACACGGAAGTGACGTAGCGCATTATTTTAGTAAGTCAAGCAAGCTACTCAATCACAGAACTAAAGAGATGCAACGTAAGAAAATAACGAGATTTTTATAAACTGATAATCAAGTAGCATAACATGTGAATCCAAGAGTTGATCACAAATTATTACAAAATACTAAGAAAGTCTTCCAGAGACGAATCCGATAGCGGATAATGGAATTCAAACTAAGAAAGGAACTAAACAAAGAAATCCTAAGTAATTCTCTCCAGAGATGACTTCGTCTTGCTTCATTAGATGGATAGATCACAAGTCCAAATGAAATCTAAAAGGTCAACGTATCTAGTCAGGATTGGAGCAAATAACACAATACATAATATCGCACAATACAAAATAAAGCCATGTAAATAATATAACAAGTAACTAGATAAAGAGACTGTACATGATAATGAAATATAAAACTTGTCACGCCCCAGAACCAGAATACTGGAGAGCGGGGGGACAGACACAGCCAGTTACGTACATTAGAGTGCAACACACTTCGTAATACGGTCACGGCTGTCTAGACGCATGATGGTTTATCTATAATCCATCAGTCTTTTATGGTCAAGAACAAGCCAAGTGTCTCAATCTCAAGCAAGCAAATAGATGTTACAAGATGTTAGATCATCAGACATATAAAAGTAAGGCCTCCCAAAAATTAGATATTCAGATGATCATGAAACTAGTCATACAAAATGCGAAGACTAGCAAGAGTTAAGTCATTCATGATCAACTCTAGGATTTATCAATCATGTTACAACCCTTAGGCAGACAAAAATAAAGTTGTACCACGATCTAACACATGCTCGACGGCTAAACATCTCAAAAGAATAAGTTACAGTAGAGTGGGAGAGCAAAATAAGAAATCCACGCGTTGCCTCGATTACTCCTGGTGTTCACCATTTGGCTGAAAAGCAGTTAGATCCTCGACTATCACTCTAAAATCTGGCCATACAAAATCAGCTGGATCAGATCCCAGAAAGAGCAAGTACCACAAGGGAGACTCCACTTATGAACTAAAACCAGCATATAAAAGAACTGATATGAGAACATAATTATAATAACATGAATGACAAGAGTTAAATAACATACTTGCTTACTTCAGGAAGTACAAGAGGTGGAATATAACTTCCATGTTAATCATAAGACAATCATTCAGGCATGGCCAATCAAGTCATACGGCTTGTTATCATTAGCTAACTAGGGTTAACACATGCCTAGTTACTAACAAGATGCAGTTGAGATATTCTCGCAGTCACAAGCCCTGCAGGCTATCCAGGCGAAAGTTACGAGAGTTATCAAGTTACAAGAGTTATCAAGATTTATGGTGTACTTGAGTACTTAGGATATAAGAAGTGCAACACATGACAGTGTGTTGAAAATATGTCCTACTCGACGGCAGGCTACAAATCCACAGGTGTGGCCAGGATAACGGTATCGTCTGTAACTGAAATTTTTTTCTATATGAGATACTTGATCAATCTAATCGTTTAACCTAGTCAAATTCGTTATGAATCCCTGACCGTGGTAACCAGGAATCCATGTCCTAGACATGATGCAAGACAAAACATGTAGCTTTTACAATCACAATCGAGAAAATCAACCACGGAGTCAAGACAAGAGTTAAACTAGTAAGATAGGAGTAGTTATCGCAACAACATTCAGGTTATACATGTCATATCAAGTTTACTTGTCATATCAAGAATACTTGTCAGAAGTGTGCCTCGACGGGCCACTATCAAGATTATCAAGACGGAATCATGTTATCATGTTCAAGTTCAAGGTACTAGCTCAAGATTACCAAGTTGCCAAGTCGGGTTGTCGCAATTTAGGCCAAGTAAATAAAATATGCAAGAAAGATTAAGAACCTCTACATCATGAAATATGAGAAACTTGCATAAAAATAGTTAACATCTCTAGATGATTGAAACTATCAGTCGCATATGAACTCCAATTAAAGTGAGACATAAAGATTCTTGAAGCCAAAACAAAGATCTACAACCTTTATGTTTGAATTTTATAAGATTTTAGCTGCAAAATAGCTTAAACAGGCAAAAACAGTCATTTAGATATCAGCGCCTGCGGCACACGTCGTGCGGCAGAGAATCGTGTGCGCGGCATACGACATGCGCTACAGAGAATCGCGTACGCGACGCATGACACATGGCAGAGAATCGTGCGCGGCAGAGAATTGCACGCGCGACGCTAGACACGTGACAGATAATCGCACGCATGGCGTACGATACACGGGTGCACGACGCACAGGACATGCGGTACGCAAAGCACGCACGGCACTATTCATCGTCCAAATAACACCGAACATTTACGGGGACCATGAACATGAGAACGGCCATAATTTTCTCAAAATAAATCGAAATCACGCGATTCAAAAGCCAAAATTGGATAGAATTAAATTTTTTACAACATGAAACCATCAGTTTTTGGAAATACCAAGTTTTTAGAGATCTGAACCATGAAAAACAAAAAACTTAAAACTTAGATCTACAAAAATATAACCATCAAAACCAAAACTTTCAAGTTCTAATGATACTTAAAATCTTACAAAGAAAGGAATAGAATAATCAAAAATGGAGATCGATCATGTTCTCCATGGAGCAAGTTATACTTTCCTTAGGTTGGTGGGATAAGTAATGGAGAAGGATGAGAAGAGTTAATAGAATTAATGAGAAGAAAGAGAAGGAGTTGGTATATATACCAATCATTCTCATCTCAAACCAACCTAAACCAAACCAAGACAAGTTAACATGCCATGATGAACCAAGGTGAACTAAACCAAAACTAAACCAAGCCATGATTAAGCAAGATACGTCTAAATATATGTCACGCCCCAGAACCAGAATACTGGCAAGTGGAGACAGACAAGGCCAGCTACGTAATGCCAAAGTACACCAGTACTCTAAAATCACATATAAGTTTTCAAGACATGGGGGTTACTTTTACAAGCCAACAGTCGATCCTAGGTCAAGCAATCCTAGGTATCTCAATCACAGGCAATTATACAAGGTACAAGAAGTATGATCATCAGACATACAATAGTAAAGCGTCCCAAACCATATATACATGGATGATCATGAAGCTAGTAATACAAAATAGAGAACTAGCAAGAGTAATAGTCATACATGATAAGCCTAGCTATAGTCTAGAATACGTACAACATGTTTTGGCATGTAGGCTAAATGTCAAGAACTAAAACACGAGCTAAATACGCGTTCGGAGGCTAAACGCCACAAAAGAATAATGTACATATCAAGTGGAAGAATGAAACAAGAAACCCACTCAGGTACTCTGGTGTTCCGGATGGTCACCGTCGAGTAGATGGTACGGAAGATCCTTCGGGCTCCTCTATCAGATCTGGCCAAACAAAACCAGTGGGGTCAGACCCGAAATAGCAAGTACCATAAAGGAAGCCAAACTTATGAACTAAAACCAGCAATAACTAATATATCAACGGTTAGAAATACAAATAAGTAGATGTGGATCGAGACTCGTGCACTACCAATGCACTTATCCCGAGAATAGAAAAGATAATAAGTAAAGCATCATATGGCATAAAATAATTAACATGTGACATAATGTAAAGTGTAGACATGCTAAGTAAACGAAAGCTTGAGAATATATAAAATCAACTGGTCATGTAAGCATGTGAGATAGCCGGGTCATGAGAACATGGTGACCCAGCATAGGGATCATGTATGACTTGTGAAATAACTGGACTTGTTAGCATGAGAGGTAACTAGGGCATGAGAGCATATGAGAACTATATAGAATGAAAGCCTAGTTACTAACAAGATGCAGTGAGATGTTCCAGCAGTCATAAGCCCTGCAGACTATCCAGTTATGCTTCCACAGGTTGAGAGATTTGTATTAGGTGACTTAGGGGTGCAACATATGACAGTGTACTGGAAATGTGTCCTACTCGTCGGCAGGCTACAAGTCCAATTAAAGCGTCCAGATAACAGAATCGCCTGTGACTGGAAAATATCTCTATATGAACTACTTGATCAATCTAGTCATTAACCTAGTCAGATTCAGTATGAATTACTGACCGTGATAACCAGTAATTCATGTCCTAGACATGATGCAGACGAGACATGTAGCTTGTTCACACATATACAATACATTCAACCACGGTGTCCAAAAGAGTTACATTAACAAGGAAGAAATAGTCATCGCAACAGCATCTTGATTAAGCATGTTATGTTAGGTTTACTTATCATGTAAAGAGTACTTGTCAAGAGTGCAGCCCGACGGGCCATTATCATGTAAGCAAGAAAATGCATGTTCAAGAGTGTACCGCGACGGATCACTATCTAATAAACAGAGGAGGCATGTAACAAGAGTGCACCACAACGGACCACTATCTAGATAAGCAAGGAAGGGACGTGTAGCATGAGTGCACCACAACGGGCCACTATCCAGATAAGCAAAGAAGGTACGTGCAGCATGAGTGCACCACGACGGGCCACTATATAGATTAAGCAAAGAATAGACATGTAGCATGAGTGCACCACGACGAACCACTATCTAGCTTAAGCAAAGAAGAGACATAAATCATGAGTGCACCCCGATGGGCCACTATCTAAGAATAAGCAAACATGACAATAAGGATCGCATGTAGAAAGAATTAGATAAATACGTATCATGGCATGGAAGAAGAAATAAATAAAAGTACTACTTGACATAAAATAATAATTGAATCTATGCTAGTGTTAATAATATAAGGGGGTACAATTATTCTCTAACTGTACAAAATTATATAATCATGATAAGAATTTATTACAGTCGAAGGAAACCTCAAAAAACGTCAAGTACAGAAAACATGCCAAAAAGACCAAAACTATGATTGAAATTATCAATCGCATATGAACTCCAATTAAAGTGAAACAAGAAGATTCTTGAAGCCAAGACAAAGATCTATAACTTTTTGTTTTGAGTTTTTTAAGATTTTAACTACAAAATAGCTCAAATGGGCAAAAATAGTCATTTGGAGTCACGTTGCGCGCAAGCACGGCGAGCGGCGCACAAGTTGCGTTGCACACACGGGCAAAAGTGCCCACGGCGTACGGTATCGGTATTTATATACGGATACGTATTTTTGTACTGTGTTTTATATTTTTTGATTTTTGAAACGCTTTAAAATTTTCCCAACTATAAATTTTCTTCTTGACCGGCATACCGCCAGTATACCAGTGTATACCGAAGGCATACATGTCACTCCCATTTTCGTTATACGTATTTTCAGTATACGTATACGGATTTTTGACATTTGTCAGGTGACCCATGTTTTGACTTATCTTTCTTAGCCTTGCCTTGGTTTAATCTTGTACTTGGTTTATTTTGGTTTGGTTCAACTTGGCATGAAGGTTTGGGTTGGGTTGAGATGAGAAGGGTTTTGTATAAAAACCAACTTCTCTCTCTCTCCTCCATTCATTTCATTTACTCCTTTTCCATTTGCTCCTCCTCCAAAACCTAGGCAAGTACATCTTGCCAAATCTTGAACAATGTTATTTTTGTTTGTTCTATTCTCTTCCTTTCATGATTCTAAGTCTCTTTAGAACTTGGAGTTATTGCTTTTGGTGGTTACATTTTTGTAGATCTAAGTTTTAAGATTTTTTTGTTTTTCTTGGTTTTGATCTCTTAAAGTTTGATATTTTCGAAATCTAATGGTTCCACGTTGTGAAAAAATTTATTCTACCCAATTTTGACTTTTGAACGATTTTGACTTCATATGAGAAGTTATGCCATTTTCGTGATCATGGGTTCCCCACACCTTTTGGTGCTGTCGGGACGATAAACAGTGTCGCGCGCAGTACTTGTGTGCAACGTACGCCGTGGGCACTTTTGTCCTCGTGTGCAGTACAACTTGCACGACGTGCGCAATTTTCGGTCGTACAACGTGCGCCGTAGGCACTTTTGCCATCGCACGCAGCGCAACTTGCGCACCGCACGCCATGCACGATTTTCTGTCACACAATGTACGCCGTGCTTGCGCGCAATGTGCGCCGTAGGCACTTTTGCCCTCCCGTATAGCACAACTTGTATGCCGTGTGCCGCGCACAATTTTTTGTCGTACAACTTGCGTCGTGCTTGTGCGCAACGTGCACCGTGCGCACTTTTGCCCTCGCGCGCAATGCAACATGCGTGTCGTGCGCCGCGTACGATTTTCTGTCGTGTAACTTGCATCGTGGGCTGTTTTGCTGGCGCGTACAGCGCAACTTGCGCGCCGCGCGCCGTGCTTGCGCGCCGCGCACCGTGCTTGCGCGCAACGTGACTCCAAATGACTATTTTTGCCCATTTGAGTTATTTTGTAGCTAAAATCTTGAAAAACTCAAAACATGAAAGTTGTAGATCTTTGTCTTGGCTTCCAGAATTTTCTTGTTTCACTTTAATTGGAGTTCATATGCGATTGATAATTTCAATCATAGTTTTGATTTTTTTGGCATATTTTATGTACTTGACGTTTTTTAGGTTTTCTTCGACTGTAATAAATTTTTTAACATGATTTGATGATCTGGTACAGTTAGAGAATGATTGTACACCCTTTATACACCTAGCACTAGCACAAATTCAATTATTGTTTTATGTCAAGTAGTACTTTTTATTTATTCCTTCTCTCATACTATGATACGTCTTTTATCTAATTCTTTCTACATGCGATCCATATTGTCATTTTTGTTTATATCTAGATAGTGGTCCGTCGTGGTGCACTCATGCTACACTTCTCTTCTTTGCTTAATCTAGATAGCGGCCCGTCGTGGTGCACGCATGCTACCCGTCTCTTCTCTGCTTATTCTAGATAGTAACCCGTTGTGGTGCTCTCATATTATATGTCTTTCTTTGCTTACATGATAGTACCCGTCGTGGTACACTCTTAAACATGTCTTTCCTTGCTTACATGATAGTGGCCCGTAGAGGTGCACTCTTGACAAGTACTCTTTACATGAAAAGTAAACCTAACATGACATGCTTAATCAAGATGTTGTTGCGACGGCTATCCTTCCTTTCTAATGTAACTCTTTTGGACACCGTGGTTGAATGTAATGTATATGCATGAACAAACTACATGTCTCGTCGACATCATACTTAGGACATGAATTCCTGGTTACTACGGTCAGGAATTCATATTGAATCTGACTAGGTTAATGACTAGATTGATCAAGTAGTTCATATAGAAAGATTTCTCAGTCACAGGCGATCCTATTATTTGGGCACTTTAATTGGACTTATAGCATGCCGACGAGTAGGAGCATTTCCAGCACGCTGTCATGTGTTGCACCCCCAAGTCGCCTAATACAACTCTTCCAACTTGCAACTAGATAACCTGGATAGTCTGCAGGGCTTATGACTGTGGGAATATCTTATTGTATCTTGTTAGTAATTAGGCTTGTGATAACCCTAGTTAGTTAACGTATCAAGCCGTACTCATTGTTTGGCCGTGATTGATGGATGGAGTCAGTCAAGTCTAGTTTTGTCTAGGCAGTGTCCGTACGTTTATTTTAGTACATTATTGTTATGCTTTACTTTTGTTGATAAATGATTAGAGACTAAGTTCTGCTCAGGAGGAGGGTTACAACCTCAGTCTTTTTTTGGTTTACGGGTTGTAACATGGCTTCCGGAGTAGTTTCTTAGTCATCTTGTCATTTGTCGTCCTATTCGGTACTCATACGCCATACATGATCATTATGCCATACAATGATTAGAAACTAAGTTCTGTTCAGGAGAAGGGTTACAACCCCGGTCCTTGTTTGGTTTACGGGTTGTAACTTGACTTCCAAATAGTTCCTAAGTCATCCTATTATTGTCGTTCTATATAGTTCTCACATGCTCACATGTTCAGTTATCTCACAAGCTTTACGTGATCCCTATGCTAAGTCAACATGCTCTCATGACCCGGCTGGCTTACATGCTCACATGATCAATTGATTTTACATATTCACAAGCCTCCGTTTACTTAACATGACTACACTGTATATTATGTCACATGTTAATTACTTTACGTCACATGATGCTTTACTTATTGTCTTTTCTATTCTCGGGATAAGTACATTGGTAGTGCACGAGTCTCGATCCACATCTACTTATTTGTATCTTTAACCATTGATATGTTAGTTATTGCTGGTTTTAGTTCATAAGTTTGGCTTCCTTTGTGGTACTTGCTATTTGGGTTATAACTCCACTGGTTTTGTTTGACCAGATCTGATAGAGGAGCCCGTAGGATCTTCCGTACCATCTACTCGACGGTGACTATCCGGAGCACCAGAGTACCTAAATGGGTTTCTTGTTTCATTTTCCTACTTGATATGTATATTATTCTTTTGTGGCGTTTAGCCTCCAAGCACGTGTTTAGCTAGTGTTTTAGTTTTTAATATTTAGCCTACGGGCCTAAACATGATGTGCGTATTCTAGACTATAGCTAGAGCTTATCATGTATGACTATTGTTCTTGCTAGTTCTCTATTTTGTATTACTAGCTTCATGATCATCCATGTATATATGGTTTGGGACGCTTTACTATTGTATGTCTGATGATCATACTTCTTGTTCTTTGTATAATTGTCTGTGATTGAGATACCTAGGATTGCTTGACCCATGATCGACTGTTGGCTTGTAGAAGTAACCCCCATGTCTTGACAGCTTATACGTGATTTCAGAGTACTGGCGTACTTTGGTATTATGTAGATGGCATTGTCCGTCCCCACTTGCCAGTATTCTGGTTCTGGGGTATGACACAGGTTTTAGTGGTATCCCATGCAGGTCTGATTTATCAGTTATGTGGAGGGTTACTAATTTAGATATCTCAGTCACAATTCTCCTTTATTGATATCCTTTGTATTATTCTATATCTCTTATCCTTTGACCTAATATCTGCCTTGATCGTTGATCTTTCGTGTCCCCTCGATTTGATCCTTGTGTCATTTAACTTTCAGGGACATTGTTCTTAATCCTTCCGATTATCTTGTTTAGGTCCTGCCGATGGCAGGTCAGCAATCTTTTGTTAGGCCAGTTGTGGAGGATCAGTCTCAGCATTGAGATACAAAATTGAGAGTTGACCCGAGTGCAGTAATATCAGTCAATCCCGATAAGCCAGCTGTGCCAGTACAATCAGCAGTCCGAGCGGAGGTAGTTCTAGATTAGCCCGATGTACCTGCACTCATAGGGATTATCAAGGAAATGATGGAGTCACAACAACGACGAGATCTCGTTCTCGGGTAGAGTATCCAGATGTTGATAGATTGTAGTGAGCAAGGAATACCCGAAGAATTTCAAGCCGAGGACTGGCAGCCAGAGGAAGTACGGATTGGACAGTACCAGTCATCCAATCAGTCATTATATCGAGTCAGACCTACTTTAGAGGTAGTACGAAAGTGGGAGCATATAGCTAGGAGGACCACATCCAGAACTGAGGGTCGTAAGAGGTACCATTCATCCGTATCTGGCTTTTTACCCCGACGTCCATCACAAGTACCAGCATACCAACGTCCATACCAGCACCAGGAGTTACCAACCGTATGTTCCTTCGGTGGAAGGGAAGGGCACACTCATCTTACTTGTCGGAGGGCTAACTTTCTATGTTTATCATGCGGATCACCTGACCACATGATAGGAATTTATCCTCGAAGGAGTCAAGGTGGATTGTCATCCATCCAGCCTTCCAACCAGCAGGTACCAGCACCGGTTCAGCCACAGCAGACTCAAAGGCCTTCATCGACACAATCCTATACATTCCAGCAAGAGAGGCCTCAGCAGTATATGCAGGCCCAGGCTCAGAGGCAGAGTGACCAGCAGCAGTATCAGACAGAACAAGTAGGATGCACCTATTGTGGGAAGATAGGACATCTCAGGTCAGTTTGTAGGTCGACCGGTTGACGATACTTTCGCTGTAGAGAAGAGGAACATTCAATTAGTACTTGTCCCTATCCGACATCTCGAAGACGACCAGCTACACCAGATGTACCAGTCATCACCTCCAACAGTGGACGAGCAGTTGGGGCCAATACTAGATGTTCAACCATTGGCACAATACCCACCGTTATCATGAGCTCAGAGGGTCAGGCAGCTCAGAGCGCAATTCAAAGCACAGTACCAGGAGCAATCGTAGTATCAGCATGAAGATAATACCTTGGGAGTCTCATGTACCATCTTTATGGTCTTCTTTCAGTTATGACCTTTGGATCTGTCTTTCAGTAGCAGGCCAGGTAGTGGCAGTATATCTTGGGTTCTTGTCGGCGATTTGTTATTCTATCTATATATGGAGTACAATGGTCGGCTTGACTTATTCGATGAGTGAATGCGAGTTTTTTGTCCCACTCTTCTGTCTTCGTATCTTGAGATACATGATATCTATCACATGTCTCGACTACGAAGATACATCATAAGAAGAGTCATGTCTTGGACTAAGTCATTGGTACCTGTTTGCCAACGAAAATATGACAAGGTTTTGTTGATTAAAACTGTGGTATTTCAATTACAAATAAAACAGTATACAATGTAGGACTTAGACGTAGTCCTAGGAGTACACTTTTATTTTTATCTGGGAACTGTATCGGTGGAGCAAGTGGCAATACATTGACTCCGTTGACGATCTGACGACAATCTTGAACTCTCTGAAGGTCTGGGATGCTCTGGATGACGGAGCGTTGCGAGGAGAAGCGGACGTTAAGTTTCTCTTCTGGCCTTTGTATGTAGATATATGTCCGTCCTTGGAGGTGAAGGAATCATCCTTCATTTATATGCAGCAGGCTGGCTACTCTTGTGCGTATATGTCGGATGCGCCTGGACGTGGGGCCGCCACGTGGATGATGCTGGCGAGGGTGCATGGTTGATGCGCCCTGAATTGAAGCTGAATCTGCTGGATTGTTGCGCTAGGCTACGATGGAATTGACATGTGGCAGTCGCGGAGATTTGGTTGTTGCTGAGATCTTGGGTGGTTAGCACCCATTCTTGAGTAGAACTGAGTCAAAGGACACATGGCGCATGTCTGTGACTCAAAGATCTCGATTTTGGAGGAGAGTGATCTGTCGGGGTGTGCTTAGGATCGGGCGCATGGAGGCGACTTAGTCTACGAGTTTTAGGCATCATAGACGAGTCTGGACGCATGGCTTTTAAGGCGTATGCAGAGCTTCGCATCAGGGTGTGCCTAGAATCAGGCGCAGGGGAGGCAAATTGGTCTCATGATCTTTAGAAGCCATGAACAAGTCCAGGCGCATGGCTTTTGAGGCACATGTATAGCCTAGTCTTCTGTTGCTTGGGATCAGAAGTAAGCCGGGGGGGGCGCATGACCAATGGGGCGCACGCAGTCTTCTGGGCGCATGGCCTCGAGGCGCATACGAATGATAGGTTGGCCACATAACAGTTGTTGCTAACCCAAGGTGTAATGATGGTGCTGACATCAGTGGTGTTTCGCTTTCTGTATAGCTGATTGGACGGCTTTTGAAATGCGTTGCAGCCTTTGTCATTCAACATTAAATGTTTGATGGAGAGGGTTGCATTGGTTAATGCCAATCTGGGCGCATGGCTATGGCCCACTGGGCGCATCCATAGGGAGCGTATGATATCGAAGGCACATCTGCCAAAGTTTTGCATCCTCTTTGGCCCGCCTGTTGAGTTCTTCGAGGCGTAAATAGCTGCTTTGACTTAGTCGAATACGAGGAGACAGATTTACTGGCATTAATGCAAATTTATTGCACTAAATTCGGAGAGACTGCCACTTGGCGCATGGGTTTGATCTGTCCGGCCTATAAATAACAGTTTAAAGAGAAGTTTGTTTTTCGTTTCACTTTTCTTCCCGAATGGACATGAACTCGGTCGGTCCTCCTCCTTGGCGAGGCATTGCATTGTGGGTTGCCGATCTCCTCGTTCGAAGAAGCTTTGATGATGAACTAATTCAGTAGACTGAGATGTACAGAGTTGATATGTTCAAACCCCTTACTGGCAGTATTCTTCTACGAGACAACATTGAGTGTCAAGTTGAATGCATGGTTTAGGTTTCATGTGCCCAACCCTCATTGTGATGGAAGAGCCCCATGCTGGCAGATGCGCCTGTGCGTTGATGATGAAGTGATTCGCTCAGACGGGATGGAGTGATGTGCTGGCAGAGCAATGCGCCAGGCTGAGACGATGCGCCTAGCTGAGACATCAGAGTGATGCACCTAGTTGAGTGTAGGTTGTTACAAATTCTTTAATTGGCATCATGTTTTTGAGATGATGTCAGACAGGTACAGCAGGTTGCAGTTGCTGGAACACAGACTGCCTTGGTAGGGGGGCCACTATTTTACGACAACAAGAGTTGATGGCGACCGTAGCACAAGTATGTCCCGTGAGAGACGAGTTGTGCATGGTGATCGTCTCTCCCGATCTACGTCTGCAAGGGATCACATAGCGTAAATCGTAAGGAGGGAGTTTCACATTTACACCCCCTTCAGGCACATGGCAAGGCCAGGCGCCGGGATAGTTATGTGAATGCTACAGCTCCTTGATCCAGTTCTAGCGCATAAAATGTACCCAGATCATAAGTAGGAGAGCAGCACGTATTGCAACTTGAATCCACTTCATGCGCATGACCCAGGTGGGCGCATGGACTCAACATCGCAGTTGTCCAGCCAGACTTGGTTCGATACGTAGTAGCTGCGCCCAAGCGGGACAGGACTTTGAAAGTCGACTCGTTTTTAGCACAGATGTGCCCGAGTCGACTCTGTACAGCTTACCATCAGTAGCGCGCATGATTTTGAGCACATGCTTCTTATTTGTTGTCGGCGTAGCACATTCGAGGCGCATGGCCTGTGCTGCCTTGGACTTCTTTGTACTAGCCTAACTTTTCCTTGCCAAGATGGCAAGGAAAGAACTTGTAGCCGATCCAGAAAAAGAAGAATCATTGTTGTAACTTTTTGTGGCTCGAACGGGCTCCCTTTTCTTTTCCTTTTTTATTTTTGGTACCCTTTTCAAAGGAGACAAAGGAGCTCTATATATAGAGTGGAATGAGACATCTCTTCTTCTCCTTTTCGATGTGGGATTAAAAGCAATATCCCTATTTTTCATGCTTCTATAAGACCCCCTTCAAAGTTTTTAAATTTTTTGGACAAGTTTTAAAATACTTTGAACAAGAAGCATGGACAGTAGAGCTGTTTAGGTGTGACAATCCTATCAGAGGTAGTATGGATGTGATAGGTTTGGATACTTCCACTGGAGAATTTATGTGGACTTATCATCCTTGACGCACCTTGGTTTTAGGTATAGATAATAAGTTGAGAGAGAGAACCAACATATTTACTCAGAGGTAATATGGACGTGGTAGATATGGGGCTAATGGTAGAGTTTTCCTACTCAGAGGTGATATGGACATGGTAGGAACGAACTTGGTAGATGTTTATAGAACAACTCAGAGGTAATATGGACGTGAATATTCTATAGTACAACAACACATGGATTGTTGTACGGAATATTTACTCAGAGGTGATGTGGACATGGTAAATATTGCCTTAAGCATGATCTTACAGGATACATGATCCTGCTTGATGGGGTGTAGAGAAGCAACTCAGAGGTAATGTGGATGTGGTTGTTCTTCTACTGGGGATAGAATGCAACGAAACGGCTGGGTTCCAGATGCATATGATTTGTCAAAGAAGGGGTGTGAACTTGGTTTGGTCAGGTTCACAAGTCCTCTCTCTGGGGAGAGGCAGTACGTTCTCGACGAAGGTCAAGAATAGTACTTTTTTAGGAACTTGTCGTTGATGGACATCATGAACAAGTTTTCATTAGCTTGAGCGAGACGATAAGCACCGTTTGAGTATACCGTCTCTATGATGAAGGGTCCTTCCCATTTTGGTTCAAACTTTCCCGGTATTTTGTGAGTCATCACTATCGGTCTCCTGACTTCCAGAACCAGGTCGCCCACTTAGAAAGTCCTCTGTCGGACTCTTTTGTTGAAAGTCTATGATATACGGGCTTGATAAAGTTTGATGCGTTGTTGAGCCAAGAGACGTTTTTCGTCCAGCGCTTCCAACTCTTGTAGACGGCAACGTTGATTGTCCTCTTCCGTCAATTGATTTGTGATCGCCACTAAGAGTGAGGAGATTTGGATCTCCAGCGGTAGCACTGATTCGCTCCCCTAAACCATGGAGAATGGTGTGTTGTCCGTCGGGGTCCGGACCGTTGTACGATAGGCCCAAAGGCATACGTCGAGCTTCTCGTCCCAGTTGCACTTATTGGATGACACGACCTGTTTGAGTAGCTTGACGATGGTCTTATTAAAAGCTTCAACCAATCCGTTTGCTGCCGAATTGTAAGCGGTTGATACCACGTTCTGAATACGATTCTTGTCGCAGAATCTACTGAACGCATGGCTGATGAATTGCGGGCCATTATCGTCGATAATCCTTCGAGGTACCCCAAAATGGTATATGATGTGATGCTTGATGAAGTTGATCACTCTTGAACTTTTTACCTCTGTGAGAGGTACTGCTTTCGTCCATTTAAAGAAATAGTCGATGATTGCCAGGATAAAGCGGTGTCCCCTTGACGAAGGAGGAGTGATAGGCCCCACTATATCCATGCCCCATGCTTCAAATGGCAAAGAGGCAACCGTCGGGTGTAAAGGCTCTGACGGTCTGTGGATGAAGTCGGCGTGTAGCTAACCGGCACGACACTTCTTTGCATACTCGACAGCGTCGGCCATCATGGTGGGCCAGTAATAGCCCATGCGTCGAAGTAGGTCCTGTAGCTTAGGACCTGGTTGATGAGCTCCGTACATTCTGTCATGAGCTTCTCGAAGAGCTTCAGCAGCTTCTTCGTTAGATAGACATCGGAGGAGAAGTCCTTCATAGGAGCGCCGGTACAGCATTTTGGAGGCTGTATCGTAATAGAACCGGAGGGAACGACTTCTGACTGAGACTGCCTTATTCGGGTCTTCCGGGAGGATTTCGTAGACAGCAAAGTCAATGAATGGGAACCTCCAGTCTCTGACATTGATATCAGGGTCCGCGGCCATGGCATAAGTTGTCCGCAGGCACAAATTATTTCTGGGGCAAGCTAAGTCCCGACCCGTCACCGTAACGAAGTGTTGAGTCCCGACGGGTGCAGCCAATGAGGCTGCGAGGCCGGCCAGAGCATCAGCTTCCAAGTTTTACAGCCGAGGCACATGTTCTATGAAGAATTCTTTGAAGGTTGAGATAATGTCCAATGCTGCTTTGTGATAGAAGATGAGGTCTTCATGGCGGACCTCATATTGTCTCCGGATTTGATTAATGATGAGCTTGGAGTCGCCGTAAGATTCAAGGTAGTCCATCCTCAGCTGTCTTGCTAACTGAAGTCCCATGATGGGGCGTTGTACTCCGCAACATTGTTGGAGCATAGATCGAAAGAGAATAGGCGCACTGGATGACCAGTTTGTCGGGGGAGATTAAGACCACCACTACTTCTGCGATAATTTAGCCTTTGGGGCCTATTCTGGAAGCACCGTCGAAGAACATCCGCCAAACGAGGTTTTCTTCGGTAATATTTGATTCTTGTACTTCATCAGGAATGCCTTCGTAGAGCCTGGATGATTCCAGAATTGGGTGCACGGCTAGGAAGTCGGCCAATGCTTGGCCCTTGACAGCCTTTTGCGAGATGAATACCATGCCATATGGTGTCAATAATATTGCCTACGTAGCCAACCGGGAGTTTAGCGCTCCTGGTTTTGTCATAAGAATTCTGAGTAGGTTGACTCGGGAGATGACATGGATTGTTTGTCCCGAGACATAGTGGCGAGTCTTCTGGATGGCGAACACCAAGGCTAGACACTCTTTTTCTACAGGGTTGTACCGGTGTTCGGTCCCAACCATTGTCCTACTGAGGTAGTAAATGGCCTGCTCATGGCCTGCTTCGTTGTTCTGGACTAACAAAGCGTCAAGGGAATGGTCCATTGCTCGGACATAAAGCAAGAATGGTTTGCTTGTGACGGGTGCCACCAAGACTGGGGGACTTATCAGATAAGCTTTGATGTCGTCGAAAGCTTTCTGACATTCTTTCGTCCAGACGTAAGAAACTCTCTTCTTCATAAGCTTGGTGAAGGATTGACATTTTCCGAAAAGGTTCACGATAAACCTCCGAATGTAGGCGAGTCGTCCTTGTAGGCCTCGAAGTTCTCTGAGGTTCTTCGGAGGGTCCATGTCAAAGATAGATTTAGTCTTCTCGGGGTTGACATGAATGCCTTTCGTAGTGATGATGAAGCCCAAGAACTTTCCACTAGAGACCACAAGGAAGGATTTAGCGGGGTTCATTTTAAGCTGATGCGCCCGTATAAGGTCGAAGACTGTCTTCAGGTCTCATAGGTGATCACCCTTAAGACAGCTCTTGATGGCGATATCGTCAACATAGCACTCGACTGTCTTGAGAAGGTGTTGACGGAAGATGGTGCTCATAGCTCGTTGGTATGTTGTACCAGCACTCTTCAAGCCAAAGGGCATTACTATGTAGCAGTAAACCCCCTTTGGAGTTTTGAATGACGTGCGTTTCTCGTCGTCTGGGAACATCTTGATCTGATTATAGCCTGAGTAGCCGTCCATGAAGGAGATACGCTCGAAGCCACATGTGTTGTCGATCATTACGTCAGTTATCGGGAGTAGGAACTCATCCTTTGGGCATGCAGAGTTGAGATCCCAAAAATCGATGCGGACTCGGATCTTCCCGTTCTTTTTGGTGATGGGGACGATGTTGGCTACCCAGTCGGGGTGTTGCTCTTCACGAATGAACCCGATATCCAAGAGCTTGTCGATCTCTTTGTCAATGACGTCCATGATGTTAGGACGGAAGCACCGTTGTTGCTTCTTAACGGGCTTAGCGTCAGGCAAGATGTTAAGCTTGTGCATTGCGACTTGTGAGTCGAGTCCCGACATATCTTCGTAGCTCCAGGCGAAGACGTTGATATATTTTTTAACCAGGTGGATCAAGGATTCTTGGTCCTCCCCCACCAAGCTCTTGCTGATGAAGATGGGTTTGGATGAAGATCCATCCCCAAGGTCGATCTGCTCGACATCGTCTTCAGTAGGGGTTCTCGCAATTCAAAGCGAGACTCCCATTGCGTGCCTAGGCGTTGAGTCCATGGTTCTTCTTCGAATAATTCTCATGTTAGATCGTCATCTTTATCTTCTGAAGGATGTACGGATGTCATGTTGGCTGACAGCACTTTTTTGAAGACTGAACCGATGCTGGTGTCGGAGTCCCAAGTTGAAGTTTCAGATGAGTGAGAATGTATGACATCCTCTGCTTCTAATTCTTCTGGAGTTGTTGGAGGCGTGATGTAGCCTACCACCCGTCGGGTACGGTGATAGTAGTCTTACGGCTTCCTTTTTGGCACTGGAAGTCGTAGGGGAGGCGTCGACCTTTGCCCTAGTTCAGACCTTGGCCGCTTTTCAAATTGTAACCCATCTTTTGGATGAGATAGCTAGCTCGATCGTTGTACCGATAGATTTTTATTCTACCGGTGTCGGGTTCTGACTCCGTCGGCGGGAGGTCTTGGTGACGCTCGACTTTGCCAAAGATAATGGGCTTCTCGTCCTTGTTCCGAGGTGGGACTATGTAAAAGACTCTTTGGTACAGGACGACTCGATTTATATTACTCACAGTAGTTATTTGTGTTTGCAACGACTGTAGAGCATTATCTAGAATGTACATGGTATTCCAATATGGAAGACTAGAATAATTGAAAGATACTCTATTATTGATAAAATACGGGATCTTGTCCCGAGGGATTACATCATCGAAGGATGGAGCATCAATATTAGCCGATATGTACTCTCCAAGTTCTTCATCAGTGAGAACTGGAGCAGCCTTGGGACGTTCATGAGAGTTTTTCGGGAGCTCGCCCCGTTGTGGCCCCTGGGACTGTGCTGAGAAGGACGCCGAGGTCTTCTCTTGTGGCCTGACGGGTGCCGACAACTGAGGAGGTCTGCCTTTGAGCCGCACCTTGAGGGGAGCCTCGGTTGGTGTGCAGGAAGCTGGAGCCTTTCCCCGTAGCTTGGCTACGAGAGGAGTCGCCACTTAAGGGGGCTTACCTTTGAGGCATATCTTCAATAGAGCTTCATTGGGTGTAGTGACCGGAGAAGCTGGCGCCTTCCTGCGGAGTTTGACTACCATAGGAGCCGGTGTTTGAGATGGCCTCCCTTTGAGTCGCACTTTTAAGGGAGCATTGATTATCATGTCCGCCTCTGAGTCAGTTTCGATCTCAGCTTCTGTCTCGTCATCAGCGTCATTGGCTTCATCTTCAAGATAAATTGATTTGTACAGATCAGCGTCGGTAAAGAAGGCTTTAAGCCCTCTGAAGGGATCGACATCAGCAAACTCTGTTCTGATGATGCCGCTGGTGGATACGTATTTCATACATTGATGGAGGGTGGATGGCACCACCAAGTATTCATGTATCCATAGTCGTTATAACGCCCCAGTCCCAAAATACGTATAGGAACAGGATACGGTACATGCCAGCAACACTTCACCAATGGGCCAAATCTCAAAATAAGCCCATTAGCGAAATGCTTAAGCTGTAAATCATGATAGTCAACCCAGCAATACAACACCATACAAGTCACAGGTCACAGCTAATCTCATCCACACAAAAATAAGACACGAGATATCAAGTCCATTAAAATGATACTAATAAAGAAATCTGTCCAACATGAAATATGAAAGTAACTGTGCGGGTAAGACATCCCGAAACCACAGTAAAAGAAATAAATAATCCGCTACATGTCCACTGAAAGGAAAGAAAATAAAATAGAAAGTCTATGAATGAAGAGACATGTCTCAAGAGAAGTCTTCAGCCACTATCTCGTCCTCCTGCGAAGGTGCGTCACCAGTCTCGACTCCAGGACCATAAACCTCCGGGTAGTCCTCGTCTCTAACTAAGCCTGGAGAGATCACCAGGTCCTCAGAGGACTAGCAAGACACATAATATATATGCCTGCTTTGACAGTTTTAACATGCAAGGAAGGATATGAAATAGTACAAGAAATAAAAACTGCAGAGTAGTACAAGAATAAAATATAAAGAAATGGCAGGTCATCGAGAATCGTGCTAATAAATATGACTAAGAATAAATCGGAGTAAACCGCAGCTCAGTGGGGACTCACGGTCCTATAGATCACAGCTCAGTAGGGGCTCACAACCTATAGTAGGTCTCTATCGCAGCTCAGTGGGGGCTCACAACAGAGAGTAGTCAAGTATAGTCATCGTCTATCACAAGGTCCTCGCCTAGAACTACGAGTCAAGTAAAGTCAAGATGTCAACAAGTCAAGTCCATCTCAATTATGTCAAAGGGACACGATAGAGGCTAAGCAATACTATCACTAGACATGAACACGATAGAAAATATATGGCTAGTAACAAGAGAAAAGAAAGAGTAATAATCTACGTGCACGTAAAACTAGAAAGTATCCATGATATGAAGCAAAAGAGAAAGATGTACCAAGTGAGACATAAAAGAATAGCAGTATAGAATAGCTTGTAAGTACTGTAAAGTTTGGCAAGGTGTACTTGCCTGGTGTAGACTCAACCACGTCTAAAATAACCTGTCAGATCAAATGTCCGCAAAAGCTGAACTCCTGCAACTGTCATCGGATGCTGAAATAGACATTGCCAACATTTCCAGAATAAGCAAAATAGCTAGAATAGCCTACCTATAAGTCCATTTCTGGACACAGGGGTAAAACGATAATTTTGGGTCAAAACGGTGTCCACCATTGGACCCGCTTGCACCGAAAAGCGTGCCAAAGTCAATGGTCTCTAAAGTTGTCAAACTATATGTCTACGGATTTGTTTTGATGATACAAACCCAACGGTATGTCCAATTTTGGATTTCGATGAGCCGTGTACAAAATCGCCCGTTGGATCGGACCGTGGGGCCCACAAAACGGCGATCCAATCAACTGTCTCAAAATCGAACCAAATTTGGCTTACAGGACCAGAAAAATGATACGGTCCTGTTGGCGTAAGTTTCGTCTCGATCTGACGAACGTGCACAAAGTAATTAGAGAATTTTGAAAAGGACCGATACGGTAATTTTTGACTGATACGCATCAAATTCGTCGCGCACACGCGACCAATTTGAATTCCGTCAAAGCCTACACGTCCACGAAGTTAGTACGCACCTTTCGATGCTTTCAGTTCGCGACCACGTCGCCCGAATTGGCGGGACACACGTTGGCTCGGGAGAATTTCAAAGTTTTCGAAAACTGTTTTTAATGATAAATCCTTGATTTTGCAAACTGATTTCTCTTCACATAATTGATAAAAATTGAAAATACAAAATAGGTTAGGAAGCCTAACATGTTGTCTTTAAGTTGGTTCAATTAGATTTCGAAAAATCGATTCGGATTGGGAGATATTGGTCTTCCAACATGTGGTGAAAACTGACATTACAGAACACGTGTTCTGTGGTTTTTCTTGAATTCGATCTCAGTTTCTCGTCGAAACCAGATCATTCCTTGCCAAACTAATTGGTAGGGATCAAAGATGGTTAGGTTAGCTTCTAAACAAATCAAGTAGGTAGAGGTTTGGTCGAGTAACGAAGGAGAAATCGAAGTATGAAAAGGGGTACCTGTGACAGTTTACTGCGGCTGCTGTCCCCTATTTTTGTGCGGGTTGGCCGTCTCCGGCGCCTCGTGCGGCGGCGTACGGCGGCTGCGGTGGCGCGCCTGGTGTCGAGGAGGGTGCGCGGGGGTCGCCCAAGGTCGAGGGGTAGGTAGAGGTCGGGAGGATGTCGAATAAGTTGGGTTTTCCCGAACTTTCGACTGAACATATATATATATAAACTTCCGATTTTTAAAAACCTATTTTAGATTGATTTTAAACCTAAATTCGATTAGGTCTTTGATTGGATTAGAGGAGGATCCAATTTAGATTAGGTTGGAGAAGATTTGAATTAAAAAGACCAAGATTTGATCGAGATTGATCAAATCAAACAATAAAAAAATCGGTTTACTCTGTTTTTAACAGAGCTTCGGTCGTGGGGGGGGGGGGATAGTGAACAGTGCTTTGCACTGTTCACGAATTTCTTTATATATATTATTGTTTTTTCCTTATAATTCCATATATAAGTATATTTATATAGATAACCATATATACACATATATTCTTAATATGTATAATAAATCAAATCAAAAAAATCTTAATTATATCTATTCCTAGTGTAGGCCTATTTATGAAAATATTTACATATATAGGTATATTCCTTTAACAAGGAAAATACAACCAATAATAAGGATTTTTATTTAATATTAACAAAAACACAATAATAATAAAAATAATAATAACAAAAATGAATAAACCAATAATATGTATAGTGTATCATATTACACCATCTTTCTTTGGCCCTAGAAAATCTTACAAATATTCTAAAACACCATCAAATATCAATAATACATATAATTTACATATAACAAATATTTAGAAATTATTTGTCAATTCCTAAAAATAAATAAGAAATATTTGTACACACATAAAATATGTCTACATGGTCGTCCTTGGTCTCACTACACGCCCACATAGGCTTGGATTCGGTTCGGACCCAGTTCGGGCTGATTGGGTACAACCGGGTCATCTAAAAATCAATATATTAAATAATAACCAATTAAATGATTTAAATGAGTCTTTCCACAACTTGGCCTGATTTTTCTAGTTCGGGCATTACTATGGCTAGACCTCCCCTAGCATGGCTAATACACTAGTCAAGACTCACTGCTACATCTTCTGTGCCACAATTCCTAGACGTCTTGTGCTCCAAAACTCAACAATAGCTAAGGTCATATTTAATAATAATTTAATAAAAAATACTCATAAATTCCATAAAATCCTATTTAAATCAAATAAATAGTAAAAAAAATTCAAAAATTCAGGGGTGTTATATCCTACCCCCCTTAAAAGAATTTCGTCCTCGAAATTAAAATAACTCATTATGGGAGAAGAAAAATATGTCTATGGCTCTAAGAGGTCTCTATAGTTTTCCTATTCAACCATTTATCAAGCAAGCACAAACTACTATTCTGCTTATTATCACTATCATAAAATCAAGTTATTTCCTTCAGTTGCTTCTTGGGTTGCTGTTCCAGCTTCAACTCTCATGGCAAAGGCCTGTCCGGGTCGTTGTGTTGTCTCCTGTCTCGCCTGCACAAACTGTGTCGCCTGGTCGGGAAGCGGTCCACGTGGATATCCTCCATGAGTTGGTACTATTGGCGTTGGTGGGCCTCTTGTTGGGCAATCCCGAAGTTGATGCTGATTGGAACCACAGTTTAAACATAGTCCCAACCTTCTGCGACAATCGTTCTGGACATGTCCTCTTCTTTTACAATATTGACAAACGGGAAGCTCCGAAATTGGGTATGGGGCAGTTCTTGGTCGTTGGCGTATGGTGTGTCTCTCTGGTCCTCCTGGTGATACTTTATCCAATGGTGTCGCTGGTTGTGGTCGCTTCTCGTTGGTCCTCTTTCGATGGATTCGCTCTAAACGTCGTGCTGCGGTAAGAACTCCGGAGTAAGTGGTAGGTGCAGCTGCTCCAATAAGCTCCTGTAGTCTGTAGCTCAGTCCTTCATAAAATTTCTCGGCCTTCTCTTCTTCAGTCTGGATCAATGTAGGTACGAAGCGGCTCAGTCGTAGAAACTCGGCGTTGTATTCTTCCACGGTCATGCTGCCTTGCTCGAGGTGTAAGAATTTTCTTCGAAGCTCTGCCTTGAAAGTGGCAGGGATAAACATCTTTTGGAAGAGTTTGGAGAACTCCTCCCAAGTGACCTTATCCTGCCCAAGTCTTTTCTCTTCCGTAAGCCACCATTGGTGCGCATTGCCGGTCAGCTGCATCCTGACGGCAATCATCCAACGATCTCTCGATAACTCGGCTGCCTCCAATTGCTGATCAATGTTGGTGAGCCATTCATGAACTTCGGTGGGCTCCTCCTTGTCCAAGAACTTGTCTGGCTTCAACTGGCAAAAGTTTACGATGGTTCTCGTCGTCGTCTGGGGAACTGGTGGAGTGGCTCTCTCTAGTGCTGACACGAGGCGATCCTCGATGTGCTCCGTCTGTCTCTGCTGGGCCTCCAACTGAACTTGTTGTTGCGCTTGCATCATCACATAGATGGTTTGGAAAAGCTGTTGGGGATCTATCGTCTGTCCAAGCTGGGGAAACATCGTCGGTGGCATCGGTGGTAGTGCTGGCATGGATAGGATGTCGTCTCTCCTGACCCTATGTGGCTGCGAAGCTGCTGGATCGTCCGGTTGGGTAGAAGAACCTCCAACTGGTGGCGGGGTCGTGTCGACATGAGTCGCTATAGTGCCCTGCGGGGTGACGACGGGGTTATCGTCATTGGCTTGCTGGTCCATTTCACTGCACTCTGTCACGACCCACACCCACTGTGAGGGTACGAGAACGTAACAACGCCCAGCCAACGCCGCAGTGTCGGCAGTAGAACGCTGTCCTAGGTCAAACATCTAACAATATAAAGGTACCTGTACAGTATATACACTCTGAATAGAGGTGACATAGCAATATACAGTCTCAATCACATCTAAGGCAGAATGATAAGATAGAAAGATAGATAGATAAATGCTGAAATGAAAGAATCCACATAAATACAATCAGAGAGTCTAAGTGTCTAAGATAACAACTCAAGAAACATCCATCTCAATACAAGTCTCTAAATATATACAACATCTCAGAACAAAAACTGAAAGTCGAATAAACAATACTGAAAGATAAAGCCTAGCTATCTAGCCTAGACTATGGGAGTAGCATCCTGTACTGCAGCTGGGTCCCCAGAGGAACCAGGTCGCAGGTGTCGTCTAAGCCTGCTCCGTAATAGGTGGTACATAGGACCTCATCCTCATCCTCTGTAATATTTTCAACAGGTCCAGTCAGGACAGGAGCGAGCACAAAACATCTCACGCAGTTTATATCAAGTTAGGAAATATAAAGCATGCAATAGAGTAAGATACAGGAAACGCTGAAAGAAGAATGTATATAAAAAACAGCAGAGATTTGATAATAGGAAATATCTATATATGATAAGTAAGAACTGTAAGCAATATGTGATTTAGAGTACAATATGGTTATGTAAACGGTTTAGGACAATGCAATGGTAACTCCATTGTACGTGAGTGCACAATAGACATATACAATAGTTATAAAATATTGTACAATAGAATTTGATTACATAACCAATTCTACTCTCCCTCCCCAATCAATACACAAGGATCCACTCCAGTTACGTTATCTTATACAATAGTGTACAATGTTATACAATAGATGTACAATGTTATACAATAGTTGTACAATGGTCTATCCATGGGACTCATATGATAATGAGAGTACAATATGCATAATGAGTATACAAGGATAAGGGTATTCAATAAATACAATATGTAAGTGAAGTACATATCACAATATGTATTTAGTGAATATAAGGGGATAACATCACAAAAGAAGATCTATATGAAGAACAGATGGCAACTCTAGAGGGGGGTGAATAGAGTTATAGCAGTAATAGCCAATTAAAAAATCAACTCTTTCACAATCTAAAATTAATCAGAGTAAAGATGGAAAATAAATAAGGAGCAAGAGAGCATACGCAAACACAGCCAATTTTAACCTGGTTTTTCTCGTGGAGGACTAGTCCAGGCCTGAGAACTCTAGCTCAGGACTAAATCTACTATTTGTGAAATAGTAGTTACACCCCGTGCCTTTTCTTCAGAAGAGCACGTCAACTTCTTACAATAGATCGCAGTGGCGATGCTTGGGATTTTCCAAGCTACTTCTTGAACTCTTGCACAAGACTCCTAACTGAGAGATGCTGAGCACTCGAGACTTAGGAAACTTGTGGCTAGTAGATGAAGAAGGGTATGGCTTATATTGAGCTTAAGAGAGAAGAGAAAAGAAGATTGGATGATTGAAAATGAGAGAATTTTTGGCCTATTTATAGGGTTTTAACAGGCAGAATTCGGCCAGAATTCTGGTAGAAATTTTCAAAAATTTGGCCGTTGGACAACTAGCAACCAGCCAGCCCCAAAAATTAGGGTGCTGATTTTTAGGGGACAGAGTTCGGCCCGAACTCTGTGTGGAGGCAGAGTTCGGCCCGAACTCTGTCTCCAGAGCACAGAATGGGTCCAAGGGTCCAGTGGGCTGATTTTGGATGTGGAGCTTTATGGATTTGGATAGGTTTATGGGTTGAGTCTCAAGAGCCCAGCATAACTCAGCTTACAATCATTCTAGACTCAATAAAATATAAAAGTACAGACTCGAAGAACGACTCACATCTGCAAAAATGAGTTGTCGTCTGACTGGAGCTGGATGTAGTCGTCGTGTGTCGTATTGAATTATCACAAGTATTATTTAGTCAATGTTATCAATATTTGGTTGACTGTGACTTTGTGTCAACAATCTCCCCCATATTGATAATTGACAAAATAATAATTGTATATTCAATATCCATACCTGGACACATATAGCTCCCCCATAATTAGTGTCGAGCTTAAGAATAGCTCTCCCATAAACAATGCTGTGAATCTTGTTGGCCTGTTAATAATATTCTTCCAAAAGCACATATAAACCAAACAGAACAGAATATACACATATCTCCCCCTTTTGGCATTTAGCAATATGAGATATATAGATAATAACTGGCAAACACACAAAAAAGAGAAGAAACTGCATATAAACTAAGATAATAACCAAGAGTCATAATAACATAGAAACTGATAATAGTACTGCCAAAGTCGCAAAAGCACAACTCATAATAAGTCTACTACAAATCAAGTACATAAAAGTAACTAAAGTAAAATGCATAAACCAAAGTCTAAGATCCTCAGTAGCATCATCAAGAGTAGTCCATATCCATCATCGAGCATGAGAGGGCCCGGCGCCGTCCGATGGATCTGTAAAGGAGCGACGTGGGTCCACAAATGCCGTATCCGGATCCATGTAGCGACGAACCCAAGGGTCATCAATACGAAATCCCTCACGATCTGGGTCTCGCTCCATAGGAATGGGCATGGTAGGATGACGAGACATAGAATACCGAATGTCATGCAGCGAGTTGCTGATAGTACTCATCTGCAAAGTAGTCCGGTAGTCCAGCTGAGTCCATCGATCGTCATCCAAAGTAAAACGATCTCGGAGCATGGCCTGAAGAGACTCAAGAGTGGCCGGAGGAGGAGGAGGAGGATCCTGTCCAAGAGGAGGGGCATCTGGCTCATCATCAGAATGCTCAGACACTACTGGTGAGCCAATGGCCGCCTGAAGCCTCCTTGCCTTAGAGAGAAAGGCAGGGGCAGGTAAGAATGGACACTCATCAAGGGATACATGGAACGCACGAAAGATCATAGGAAGGTATAATGCATAAACCAAAGATCTTAGTTTCTTCCTACAGTTGATCATCCAATCCATCATTGTGCGTGGAAGGTTAAAGGGAACATGGAAGTGGAGATGATACAATGCTGAGATCTCAAAATAAGTGACTTCATCGGTAGAACCCGCTTTGGGTAGAATGGTGTTGAAAATGATCCGATGAAGCTCATAGAAATAAGGATTGAGGAATTTTGCCAAAAACTTATGAGGACGCGTGTTAGGGCTACACAGGTCGTCCTTGAAACTTTCTAGTGAAATCCATTCGGGAAAGATAAAGGATCTAGCTTCTACAAGCTTTTTCCAAGAATTTGGCTCTTGAAGTTCAAGATATTCGGCCAATTCAAAATCATCAAAGGATATATCAATTCCCACAACTCGTGAATAAATATGAGTGTCATCATGGATCAAGTTGCAGTAAAACATTTGAATGGCACTACGATAAATGACCGAATTTTAGGTAACGAGTTCATCAAGACAAAGGTCATGAAATAGTGCATCATATTGTGAGAATATGGTAAAGTTGATGAGCTGTCCCGTAAATACTGGACGTGTCCGAAAATCACTAAACCAATCATTTGAGGCGTCTAGTGATACAAAAATTCGGTCGTCGTAAGTGTTTGGGTCATTGGGACGAGGAGGATTGAACAACGGATGGATTTGTTGTTCAATGGCCGGTACAACGGGCGGTTCAACGCGAGGAGGAGCATTCGACGAGGATGCTCCCTCTGTCCGAAGTCTCTTTTCGTGGTTGAACAGACGAGGAGCCATAACACAATAGATAATGAAAGAAATTGAGATATAGAAAAGTAAGGAATTATACCTCAAACTAGTGATGAACTATGGAAGAGAATTGAAGAATAAGCCTTCTCCTTGAGTTTGGGGAAGAATGGAGCACAAAAGAGGAGAAAGTAGGGTTAGGGTTTTGAGAGAATTGTGTTTGAGAATGTGGAAAGGTGGTAAGAAGGAAGGAGAGGGAAGAGAAACCGAATATAGGGGAAGGGTTTCTCTTGGTCGGGTCAATTAATGACCATTGGATCAACATTTTGATCAACGGCTGGGGCTGTTCCCGGTTCTGGAACAGTCGGGCCGAATTCGGCCCAAACTCTGGTAGGAGCAGAGTTCGGCCCGAATTCCGGATCCTGGTCACAGAATAGGAATTAGGCAGAAACAGAAAAATATTGGTTAAGTAATAGACAAACCAATATAAGATATGCGTATAAAGATAGGAAAGACCCAAATAGTAAACAAAAGAATAACAAAAAGTGAGTTTGAAACAGCAATATGAAATTGAAATCATAGTATTTCAGTATGTGATAAATAAAAATGAACCATATAATAAACAAGGAATTATATCATAATTCAATATTTTGAAGCTGCCATCGGTTAGCTGCAGGGGCCGGATTCCAGCTAGCGGTAGTCCTGGGGACTAGTGTACCGTGTCGCTTAGGCTCTTACGCCTTGTTGTCAGAAGGACCCTTTCGGCTTGTACCCATAGCAAGTTCATCATAATGGAATCAAGATATACTCGATATTTACGCAGGTTTATCTTAATTTACAACAGCTTCATCTAAGATTCCAAGTTCACGACAAAGAAAATTGAAGCGCTCTTCGGATAATAGTTTTGTGAAGAAGTCTGCTAACTGATGATCAGTGTCAATAAATTCTAAGTTAATCGTGCCATTTTGCTGATGATTACGCAAAAAGTGATGACGAATTTCAATGTGCTTCGTGCGTGAGTGACAAATGGGGTTCTTAGTCAGATTTACAGCACTAGTATTGTCACAAAAGATTAGAATTTGCATGAAAGATAAATTATAGTCTTCAAGGGTTTGCTTCATCCACAGAATTTGTGCACAATAACGTCCAGCTGCGATGTATTCAGCTTCTGTTGTGGATAGTGCGACAGAATTCTGCTTCTTGCTAAACCAAGAGACTAAAGCTTTTCCTAATAAATGACACGTACCGCTCGTACTTTTACGGTCGAGCTTACATCCGGCGAAGTCAGCATCGGAGTAACCAATGAGGTCAAATGATGTTGACTTGGGATACCATAGGCCCACTGTAACCGTACCCTTAAGGTATCGAAAGATATGCTTAACCGCGGTTATGTGTGATTCCTTAGGATTTGCTTGATATCTAGCACACAGGCAAACGCTAAACATAATATCAGGGCAACTTGCAGTAAGATAAAGTAGACTGTCTATCATACCTCGATACTTACGTTAATCTACGGGTTTGCCACTATCATCTGGTTCAAGTTTGGTTGAAGTAGCCGTAGGAGTGCTGATTGGTTTGACGTTGTCAAGGTCGAATTTCTTCAGCATGTCATTTGTATACTTCGACTGACAGATGAAGGTTCCATTTGACAGTTGTTTGACTTTCAGCCCAAGAAAGTAGTTGAGCTCCCCCATCATGCTCATCTCAAACTCGGTCTGCATACACTTGGCAAAATCTTGACAAAGGGTTTCATCAGCGGAACCAAATATAATATCATCTACATATATTTGTACTAAAAGAATAGTGTCTTTGAAAGATTTTATGAAAAGTGTAGTGTCAATTTTCCCTTTTGAAAAACCTTTCTCAAGCAAGAAATTGCTTAGCCGTTCATACCAAGCTCTAGGGGCTTGTTTGAGGCCATACAGCGCTTTCTTTAGCTTGAACACGTGGTCGAAAAATTTGTGATTTTCATAGCCAGGGGGTTGTTTTACATAAACTTCCTCCTTAATAAAACCATTCAAGAAACCACTTTTAACATCCATTTGAAATAATTTGAAATTTTGAAAATTTGTAAATGCACAAAGCATCCGAATGGATTCTAATCTAGCAACAAGAGCATACGTCTCATCGTAGTCGATACCTTCCTCTTGGTTGTATCCTTGGGCTACTAGACGAGCTTTGTTGCGTGTGACTGAACCATCTTCATTTACATTGTTTCTAAAAACCCATTTAGTACCAATAATCGAGTGATTAGCCGGTCTAGGAACGAGTTCCCATACTTGGCTCCTCTCGAATTGGTTGAGTTCCTCTTGCATAGCAGAAATCCAAAATTTATTATTGAAAGCTTCTAAAATGTTTTTGGGCTCAATTTGTGAAATAAAGGCAGTACTAGCAATAGAGTCTCTTAATGATGATCTAGTAGTTACTCCACGTGAAACCTCACCAATCACCAAGTTTTCTGGATGTGATGGCTTAAAAGAGAATTTCTTTGGCAAGCCCTCCAGAGAATTGGTTTCGGTTGTGGTATTCATTGGAGTAGAAGTTGATGGCTCAACATCATCATCGAGAGTACCTGTTGTACTGTTATCTTCATCAAAAGTCACATTTGTAGACTCTTCCATAATTAATGAGCGTTTGTTAAAAACTCTATATCCCTTACTCTTGGCAGCATAGCCAAGAAAAATACCATCGTCAGCTTTGGCATCAAATTTGCCTAAGTTGTCTTTGGTGTTAAGGATAAAACATCTACAGCCAAAAACTCTAAAATAAAAAACATTTGGAGTTCTCCCAAACCAAAGCTCATAGGGTATTTTCTTCGTAATAGGACGAATAAGCACCCTATTTAAAATGTGGCATGATGTACTGACAGTTTCAGCCCAAAAGTATTTCGAAAGTAAAAACTTGTTCAACATGACTCTAGCCATATCGCCAAGAGTCCTATTCTTCCGCTCCACAACACCATTTTGTTGAGGAGTTCTTGGACAAGAAAACTCATGATCAAAACCATTTGAATCACAAAACTTTTCAAAATCACAATTTTCGAACTCGCCTCCATGATCACTTCGGATACGAGTAATCATGTAGCCTTTTTCGTTTTGAACTTTCTTAACAAAAATCTTGAAAACCGAAATAGCATCACTTTTATTTGCAAGAAAAAAACCCAAGTAAATCTTTAAAAGTTATCAACAATAACAAAGGCATAGAGTTTTCCACCAAGACTGGCTACTCTACTAGGGCCAAATAAATCCATATGGAGTAGTTGCAAGGGTCTAGTAGTGCTTACAGAGTTTATGGAATGAAAAGATGACTTGGTTGCCTTATTCAACTCACATTCGACACAAACGGTGTCATTTTTGAATGTGATGTCGGACAAGCCTCTAACTAGCTTCTTGGTCGATAGCCTGGATATAGTATCCATATTGGCATGACCAAGACGCTGGTGCCATAGTAACCGTTCACCTTTATGAGCATATAGGCATCTACCTGTATTGTTAGTATCTATAGACAAATAGAAAATATAAATATTATCCTCTTCTATCCCTTCAAAAACAATGTCTCCTGTTGACCTATCATAAATAAGGCATTTGTTTTGTCTAAAGTTAATGTCATATCCATGGTCAGCAAGATGACTGATACTGAGCAGGTTATGCTTTAACTCGGTCACTAGGCAGACATCCTTTATTACGGGAGAGGGAGGATGACCAATATTACCATTACCTATAATATCACTTTTTAGTTTATTGCCGAAGGATACATATCCTTCTCTCTTCATCGATAGTGATACGAAAAGATTTGCGTCTTCCGTCATATGCCGCGAGCATCCACTATCGAGAATCCACTTACTCTTAGTTGAGGAGGAAAGGTCCACCTACATCAAGAGTAGATGTGACCTTTGGTACCCAAGTTCTTGAGGGTCCTAAAGAGTTAGTTTTTGGAAACCATGCATATATCTTTCTATCTACTAATCTTCTAATTCTACATTGTGGTGAAATGTGTCCATGTAAACCACAATAAGTACATGTAGCATTCCTATTTACATTAGGAGCATGCTGATGATGTCTATAAGCAGAGTAATGAGGAGAAGTGTGATGATATGTAGATTCAGCATGGTGATGATGACTATGTGGAGTGGCATGGTGATATTGTCTATATGGTATGGCATGATAATATTGTCTATATGGCATAACATGATGATTTCTATATGTAGAGTGATGTTGATTGTGTCTTTGTGCAACATGGTGATGATTGTATCTATGTATAGCATGATGATTTTGTGACATATGATGATTATTTCTACGTGCATGTGGTTTGTGTCCTTTGTGAAAGTGTGTGTACATGTAAGCATGATTATGAGCAGCATGAGGATGACGTGGTTGACTAGTATGAGTGGTGTCATGCTTTGTGTGTGTCTCATGTGATTGGGTTTGAGGTTGAGCAACCTGTTTTCCCAATTTAGTCTCTATTTTCTTAGAGACAGCTTGCAATTCAGAAATCTTAGCATTCAAACCATGCATCTTAGTAATAGAAATCTTGTGTCTACTCTTTTCTTCTGCAAGCTCCGTGTTGAGTGTTGTGATTTCTTGTGTTTGTTGTTCAATGCGTGCCTCGGCATCATGTAAGCTTATTTTAAGCTTAGATACCTCATCAGTGACATCCGTGGGTGTAGTGTCTCTAATGTTATCAAGTAATAGAGAAAGTCTTTGTATTTTGACTTCATGACTTTTGATTTTGTCCTTGGCATGTTTGTATTTACCAATGACCTTTTTGTGATCACTAAGTAAATCGGTGAAAGCATCGCCAAGTTCATCAAAAGTGAAGTCGTCAAGAGTTTCGTTTGATACCTTGTCGGACGTCGCCATTAGGCACACATTAGCCGTATCTTGAGGAGAGTTCTTTTCTTCCTCGGAGTCACTAGCTTCACTTTCATGCCAAATGCTTGTGTTGGCGTATTTCTTTGAGGAGGTCTTCTTGTATGGCTTCTCATAGCGGTTGCTCTTCTTCAAGAATGGACAGTCTTTTCGGACGTGTCCAGTCTTCTTGCAACCGTAGCAGGTTGGCTCTTCTTTTCCATCTTCTTGTGGTTCCTTCTTTTTTCGATTGAAGCGAAGGAATCTTTTGAAGTTGCGGACCATGAGAGCTTGATCATCATCTTCTGAGTTATCGTCATCCGTCTCTTCGGGTTCAGCCCTCCGTCGGTGAGCTTTGAGTGCGATCTCCTTAGCCTTAGGAGCAGGCTCTTCGAAGTCCTTGAGGTCAAGCTCATGAGTCATTAGCTTTCCCATCAAGGTCTCCATGGACATGGTTGTGAGATCATTTTCTTCTATGATGGCTGTCACCTTAGGGTTCCAAATTTTTGGTAGCCCCCTAAGTAGCTTGCGAATCTTCTCGTGATTAGAATATTGCTTGCCGAGCGAAGACAGGGGGTTGATGATGTCGAGGAATCTTGTGAACATTTGCGTGATCGTCTCGTTTGGTTTCATCTTGAAAGCCTCGTATTCTTGAGTGAGACGGCTTATCTTGGATTCCTTGACTTGGCTGGTTCCTTCATGCGTCACTTCTAGAAGTCTCCATACTTCGTGAGATGTGGTGCATGTAGATACCCTGTTGAACTCATTCCTGTATATAGCACAGAATAAGCTCTCGCGTCTAGACTTACCTGTTTCTTCTCTTCGTCAGAATATTTGTCATGTGGTTTCTCAACGAGATCACCATTGACAACTATCCTTGCGGGCTTTTTGTAACCGTCAGTGACGATAGTCCACAGGTCAAAGTCTAGCGACTTGAGATAAAAGCTCATCCTTGTTTTCCAATACGTGTAGTTAGTTCCATCAAATAGGGGAGGCCTATGAGTGGACTGTCCTTCACCATGATTGGAAATCAAGGATTGTGTGGTTGCCATGGATCAGCTCTAGAATATAAGTCCTTGTAAAGAGAACAGAGCTCTGATACCAATTGAAGAACAGATGGCAACTCTAGATGGGGGGTAAATAGAGTTATAGCAGTAATAGCCAATTAAAAAATCAACTCTTTTACAATCTAAAATTAATCAGAGTAAATACGGAAAATAAATAAGGAGCAAGAGAGCATACGCAATACAGCCGATTTTAACCTGGTTTCCCTCGTGGAGGACTAGTCCAAGCCTGAGAACTCTAGCTCAGGATTAAATCCACTATTTGTGAAATAGTAGTTACACCCCGTGCCTTTTCTTCAGAAGAGCACGTCAACTTCTTACAATGGATCGCAGTGGCGATGCTTGGGATTTTCCAAGCTACTTCTTGAACTCTTGCACAAGACTCCTAACTGAGAGATGCTGAGCACTCGAGACTTAGGAAACTTGTGGCTAGTAGATGAAGAAGGGTATGGCTTATATTGAGCTTAAGAGAGAAGAGAGAGAAGATTGGATGATTGAAAATGAGAGAATTCTTGGCCTATTTATAGGGTTTTAACAGGCAGAATTCGGCCAGAATTCTGGTAGGAATTTTCAAATATTTGGCCGTTGGACAACTAGCAACCAGCCAGCCCTAAAAATTAGGGTGCTAATTTTTAGGGGACAGTTTGGCCCGAACTCTGTGTGGAGGCAGAGTTCGGCCCGAACTCTGTCTCCAGAGCACAGAATGGGTCCAAGGGTCCAGTGGGCTGATTTTGGATGTGGAGCTTTATGGATTTGGATAGGTTTATGGGTTGAGTCTCAAGAGCCCAGCATAACTCAGCTTACAATCATTCTAGACTCAATAAAATATAAAAGTACAGACTCGAAGAACGACTCGCATCTACAAAAATGAGTTGTCGTCTGACGGGAGCTGGATATAGTCGTCGTGTGTCGTATTGAATTATCACAAGTATTATTTAGTCAATGTTATCAATATTTGGTTGACTGTAACTTTGTGTCAACACCATATAGTACCAATCCGTGATAACAATCGTGTCAGCATCAAGTATAGTAATCTAGAGCAAGAATGTAAATCCAGACAAGTATGAAATAGTCAGAGAATGTACTCGCCTGATCTCCTGAATGTCCGAAAGAAAATTACTGCCTGAGGAGTGGTGTCTGCCTCCTATCAGAACAGTACAAGTCACTACATGTCTAAAATGATAATAAGATGCATTACAATGCATTCTATATGAATCTAGGTAAATCTAGGTCAAACCTAAGTCATACTAGGTTATACTGGACCATACTAGATCATACCAGGTCACTGAGAGTCAATCCAAGTCAAACTAGGTCAAACGGGGTCAAAGGTTGACTTACAGTTAACTTTTGGTCAACTCGTCAACCCTGGTCAACTCTGGTCAACTCTGGTTTAGTTTTGGTCAAATCTAGTCGCTTAAAGGCTAAGTTTGACTCTCGGTTGACTTTTGTTGACTTTTGGTCAAAATGGTCAACCGAAGTCAAAACTAGTCTAGGAGCACTATATTTGATCATTACCAACCAAGGGAACCAAGTTCTAACCATATCTTAGACTCTAAACTCAAATACCTTAGTTCTAGGTATTATCTACATTACCCTTACCAAGGTAATCCCGATTACCTTGCCCAATACAAAGGAAACCCCGCTAATTCTCAAGATACTAGCCTAGGCTCCCTAGGGTAGTTAGATACTATCCTATCTAAGGGTTACCTACCAGGATACATAGGTTTCCTAGATATCTAACCTATCTTAGAACACATGTGGTCATTTACCCATTACCTTACCTTTACCCTTGTACCATTCTCACATTTACCCAAACACTCACATACACACCAACTCACTCGCTCTCTCACTCACACATGGTCACATATAGGCTCTACCTATAGGTTCACAATAGGCTAACACCTATAGGCTACTAGCTAACTTCTATAGGCTCACACACACACACACACACAAGCTCTAAACTCACACACACATAGGCTTATAGGTTCACACATATATATATACATATATGGACATGTAGTGGACTGACTTGGGCTGTGAAAGGGGGTAAATATGGACTGATATTGGCTGTCTATTTGGACTGATATTGGAGGCTGGATATAGGGCAGGGAATGGACAGGTTTGGGGCTAAGTGTGGGCCTGGATTTGGGATTAGTAAGGGCTGTTTTGGGACAGCCACTTAGTGGCTGGGTTAGGACTGAACCAAGGGCAATTATGGGCATGTTATGGGGGCCAATATGTGGGCTGATATTAGGCTGGATTGGGGACTGCATTTGGGCTGAATTGGAGTTGAAATATGGGACTGATTTGGTGGCTATGGAGACTGAAATAGAGGGGCTGATATGTAGGGTGTTTAAGGACTGAAATGTGGACTGGTATGGACTGTTTGGACTGTGTTTGGGATGTATCAAAGGGGATTAGATGGGGCATGTTAGGACTGATTTTGGGGACTGCACTTGCTGTTGTTTAGGTGTTTGTATGGACTGGAATGAAGGGCATTTAGTGACAGCCAACATTGGGACAGCAAAGGGCTAACCTGGGACATACATGGACTGTTATGGAGGACTAAATGGACTGAAGTTTGAGGGTGTTTAGGACTCAAATACCTGTCAATAGGACAGCCAAGATGGGCTATGCTATGGCTGAATGTTAGGGCCAATAGGACTGAATTGGAGGCTAATATGGACAGCTATATGTGGGCTAATAAGGGGACTAAATGGACTGAAATATAGTGGTTTTAGTGGTGGTGTTAAGGCTGAATGTTGGAGCAAACAAGGCTGAACTATGGACATCATATGGGGGTTTGTTGGACTGAAATTGGATTGAAGTTGGGGGCTGTTAACAGGGGGTTTGGGGACTGCTTTAGGTAGACTGATTTTGGGGTAAATGACAGGTTATGGAGAGGCTAATGGGGACAGCAAGCTGTTATTAGCAGCTGTTACAGCTGGGTCTCCTCCCCCCCTCTAATCACTCACTCACACATCTCATTCCCCTCTCAATCTCTCCACTATTTTCCCTCTCAAACTCTCTCACAAACCAACTCTCAAACACCATCTATACCACACATACACATTCAATGTTTCTCTAAACTAACACACATCCTCACTCAATACTCCTACTTGGCCGACCACTATACTCCATCCAAACACAAAGCCACACACCATATTATAATACATATATATATAAGCCACCATATATATACTATATATATATAGAGAGAGAGAGAGAATGATATATATAAGCCACATATATATATATAGATTAGACAATATAATACAATATGATACTTAGGAAATACATCCCTAAACACATAGAAAATCTGGAATTAAATATTAAAACAATATTAAACCAATATCTAATAAATCTACATGTGTCCAAATAGAGGTTTTCCCACTAGGACACGATCCTACACATAGGACACCTCTACAAGTGTCCAAATGGACTAGAAATGGACACAAATGGAGACACAACCATGGGGGTCATTCCTATGGGTCAAAAATCATCCTATATGCATGAGAAAATAAAAAGGAGAAGGGATTTATACCTCCCGGTAGATCGAATCGAAGAAAAGCCTTCCCGATGCGACACCGACACGTAGGAATCCCGAATGGACATGAACGAGCTCCGACTCCTCCCAAACTTGGCTAGCTTCCTCCTCGGCTTGAGTAGAGAAGGAAAAAAGAAGGTTGGGTGGAAGAATGAAGGAATTTGGTGGAGGAATTAATGGAAACTCTCTCTAGAAATTTGGGAAAGAACTAGAGAGAGGAAAATGAAGTGGAAAATAACAAAAGTCTCTCTCCTCCCTCTCATGCTAGGGCCGGCCATGTATGGGTTGTTTGGACCTATTTTGCAATATCTAAAATGCCCTCCCCTAATCTATTCTATTAGTATTAGGAAAATGGTTTAAGTCGAGGCTAAATTAGTCATTCTAATTCTCTATTCTAACCAAACCTTATCCATAATTAATTTATCTTACCACTAACTAAAATAATTATCATGTGGGCCATGGCTAACTAATGTGTGGGTCCACTAGAGTCAAAACTACCCCGGGTCCCCGTTTCAAGTCGGATTGAGCTGAAATTCGAACCCGGCTCAAATAACCCCAAAACAATATCATAAATAATAAAATAAATTTCAAAAATATTTCGAAAATACAAATGACAAAAATACCCTTGTTTCTGAAAACTGGGGGTGACAAATTTCTCGAAATTAAAACCAAACAATAGTAAAATGTCAAAATCACAAGTCATGATTTTAAAATAGTTTTAAATGATTAAAAATCACCAAAAATTATATCATGATTTAAATATCATTAATAAAAGATTAAAATTACAAAATTTCAAAATTACCCTTATTTAGAAAAATGGGTGTTACACACTCAAACGAAACTTTATAAGCTAAAGAAAAATTGATATCAAACAGGATGCATGTCAAGAAAATAATTTTGAAGTCGAAATATAGAGTTCAAGGACGCGAAACAATATAAAGATGTGGATGAGATCCTAAGGGTCTTTCTATCATATTTGCAGGCTCACGTCGGTACAGTAACGTAACCGAAGTGATTAACGTAGACCTGCATGGACCACCACAAAAATATGTAACGCCCCAGTCCCAAAATACGTATAGGACCAGGATACGGTACATGCCAGCAACACTTCACCAATGGGCCAAATCTCAAAATAAGCCTATTAGCGAAATACTTAAGCTGTAAATCATGATAGTCAACCCAGCAATACAACACTATACAAGTCACAGGTCACAGCTAATCTCATCCACACAAAAATAACACGAGATATCAAGTCCATTAAAATGATACTAATAAAGAAATCTGTCCAACATGAAATATGAAAGTAACTGTACGGGTAAGACATCCCAAAACTACAGTAAAAGAAATAAATAATCCGCTACATATCCACTGAAAAGAAAGAAAATAAAATAGCAAGTCTATGAATGAAGAGACAGGTCTCAAGAGAAGTCTTCAGCCACTATCTCGTCCTCCTGCGAAGGTGCGTTACCAGTCTCGACTCCAGGACCATAAACCTCCGGGTAGTCCTCGTCTCTAACTAAGCCTGGAGAGATCACCAGGTCCTCAGAGGACTAGCAAGACACATAATATATGCCTACTTTGACAGTTTTAACATGCAAGGAAGGATATGAAATAGTACAAGAAATAAAGACTGCAGAGTAGTACAAGAATAAAATATAAGGAAATGGCAGGTCATCGAGAATCGTGCTAATAAACATGACTAAGAATAAATCGGAGTAAACCGCAGCTCAGTGGGGACTCACGGTCCTATAGATCACAGCTCAGTGGGGGCTCACAACCTATAGTAGGTCTCTATCGCAGCTCAGTGGGGGCTCACAACAGAGAGTAGTCAAGTATAGTCATCGTCCATCACAAGGTCCTCGCCTAGAACTACGAGTCAAGTAAAGTCAAGATATCAACAAGTCAAGTCCATCTCAATTATGTCAAAGGTACACGATAGAGGCTAAGCAATACTATCACTAGACATGAACACGATAGAAAATATATGGCTAGTAACAAGAGAAAAGAAAGAGTAATAATCTACGTGCACGTAAAACTAGAAAGTAACCATGATATGAAGCGAAAGAGAAATATGTACCAAGTGAGACACAAAAGAATAGCAGTATAGAATAGCATGTAAGTATTGTAAAGTTTGGCAAGGTGTACTTGCCTGGTGTAGACTCAACCACGTCTAAAATAACCTGTCAGATCAAATGTCCACGAAAGCTGAACTCCTGCAACTGTCCTCGGATGCTGAAACAGACATTACCAACATTCCCAGAATAAGCAAAATAGCTAGAATAGCCTACCCATAAGTCCAATTCTGGACACAGGGGTAAAACGGTAATTTCGGATCAAAACGGTATCCGCTGTTGGACCCGCTTGCACCAAAAAGTGTGCCAAAGTCAATGGTCTCTAAAGTTGTCAAACTACATGTCTACGGATTTTTTTATGATACGAACCCAACGGTATGTCCAATTTTGGATTCCGATGAGCCGTGCACAAAATCGCCCGTTGGATCGGACCGTGGGACCCGCAAAACGGCGATCCAATCAACTGTCTCAGAATCGGACCAAACTTGGCATACAGGACCAGAAAAATGATACGGTCCTGTTGGCATAAGTTTCGTCTCGATCTGACAAACGTGCACAAAGTAATTAGAGAATTTCGAAAAGGGTCGATACGGTGATTTTTGACTGATACGCATTAAATTCGTCGCGCACACGCGACCAATTTGAATTCCGTCAAAGTCCACACGTCCACGAAGTCGATACGCACCTTTCGATGCTTTCGGTTCGCGACCACGTCGCCCGGATTGGCGGAACACACGTTGGCTCGGGAGAATTTTAAAGTTTTCGAAAACTGTTTTTAATGATAAATCCTTGATTTTGCAAACTGATTTCTCTTCACATAATTGATAAAAATTGAAAATACAAAATAGGTTAGGAAGCCCTACATGTTGTCTTTAAGTTGGTTCAATTAGATTTTGAAAAATCGATTCGGATTGGGAGATATTGGTCTTCCAACATGTGGTGAAAACTGACATTAAAGAACACGTGTTCTGTAGTTTTTCTTGAATTCGATCTCAGTTTCTCGTCGAAACCAGATTATTCCTTACCAAACTAATTGGTAGGGATCAAAGATGGTTAGGTTAGCTTCTAAACAAATCAAATAGGTCGAGGTTTGGTCGAGTAACGAAGAAGAAATCGAAGTATGAAAAGGGGTACCTGTGATAGTTTACTGCAGCTGCTGTCCCCTATTTTCGCGCGGGTTGGCCGTCTCCGGCGCCTCGTGCGGTGGCGTATGACGGCTGCGGTGGCGCGCCTGGTGTCGAGGAGGGTGCGCGGGGGTCTTCCAAGGTCGAGGGGTAGGTAGAGGTCGGGAGGATGTCGAATAAGTTGGGTTTTCTCGAACTTTCGACTGAACATATATATATATATACTTCCGGTTTTTAAAAACCTATTTTAGATTGATTTGAAACCTAAATTCGATTAGGTCTTTGATTGGATTAGAGGAGAATCCAATTTAGATTTGGTTGGAGAAGATTTGAATTAAAAAGACCAAGATTTGATCGAGATTGATCAAATCAAACAATAAAAAAATCGGTTTACTCTGTTTTTAACAGAGCTTCGATCGGGAGGGGGGGGGGGGATAGTGAACAGTGCTTTTGCACTGTTCACGAATTTCTTTATATATTTATTGTTTTTTTCCTTATAATTCCATATATAAGTATATTTATATAGATAACCATATATACACATATATTCTTAATATGTATAATAAATCAAATCAAAAAAATCTTAATTATATCTATTCCTAGTGTAGGCCTATTTATGGAAATATTACATATATGGTATATTCCTTTAACAAGGAAAATACAACCAATAATAAGGATTTTTATTTAATATTAACAAAAACACAATAATAATAAAAATAATAATAACAAAAATGAATAAACCAATATGTATAGTGTATCATATTACACCCATCTTTCTTTGGCCCTAGAAAATCTTACAAATATTCTAAAACACCATCAAATATCAATAATACATATAATTTACATATAACAAATATTTAGAAATTATTTGTCAATTCCTAAAAATAAATAAGAAATATTTGTACACACATAAATATGTCTACATGGTCGTCCTTGGTCTCACTACACGCCCACATAGGCTTGAATTCGGTTTGGGCCCAGTTCAGACTGATTGGGTAAAACCGGGTCATCTAAAAATCAATATATTAAATAATAACTAATTAAATGATTTAAATGAGTCTTTCCACAACTTGGCCGGGTTTTCCTAGTTCGGGCATTACTATGGCTAGACCTCCCCTAGCATGGCTAATACACTAGTCAAGGCTCACTGCTACATCTTCTGTGCCACAATTTCTAGACGTCTTGTGCTCCAAAACTCAACAATGGCTAAGGTCATATTTAATAATTCAATAAAAAAATACTCATAAATTCCATAAAATCCTATTTAAATCAAATAAATAGTAAAAAAAATTAAAAATTCAGGGGTGTTACAGTCGTCCCAACAGGATGTTGTAGTTGACGTTTACATCCACAATGTAGTAAGTCATTTCGGTCTGGAGATCGCCGATGTGACACTTCAAGCGGATCTTCCCCAGTGGCTCACTCTTACTGGCGTTGAAGTCACTGATGGTAGTGTAAGACGATGTCAGGCGATGCATCAGGATCCCCAACGTCTGAAGTAGAGTTCGGGGGATGATGCTGAAAAAAGACCCAGGGTCAATTTGTATTCGATCCACCTTGATGGCACCGACATACCCTGTGTAATACATGAAGAACAGATGGCAACTCTAGAGGGGGGGGAATAGAGTTATAGCAATAATAGCCAATTAAAAATCAACTCTTTTACAATCTAAAATTAATCAGAGTAAATACGGAAAATAAATAAGGAGCAAGAGAGCATACGCAAACACAGCCGATTTTAACCTGGTTTCCCTCGTGGAGGACTAGTCCAGGCCTGAGAACTCTAGCTCAGGATTAAATCCACTATTTGTGAAATAGTAGTTACACCCCGTGCCTTTTCTTCAGAAGAGCACGTCAACTTCTTACAATGGATCGCAGTGGCGATGCTTGGAATTTTCCAAGCTACTTCTTGAACTCTTGCACAAGACTCCTAACTTAGAGATGCTGAGCACTCGAGACTTAGGAAACTTGTGGCTAGTAGATGAAGAAGGGTATGGCTTATATTGAGCTTAAGAGAGAAGAAAGAGAAGATTGGATGATTGAAAATGAGAGAATTCTTGGCCTATTATAGGGTTTTAACAGGCAGAATTCGGCCAGAATTCTGGTAGGAATTTTCAAAAATTTGGCCGTTGGACAACTAGCAACCAGCCAACCCTAAAAATTAGGGTGCTAATTTTTAGGGGATAGAGTTCAGCCTGAACTCTGTGTGGAGGCAGAGTTCGGCCCAAACTCTGTCTCCAGAGCACAGAATGGGTCCAAGGGTCAGTGGGCTGATTTGGATGTGGAGCTTTATGGATTTGGATAGGTTTATGGGTTGAGTCTCAAGAGCCCAGCATAACTCAGCTTACAATCATTCTAGACTCAATAAAATATAAAAGTACAGACTCGAAAAACGACTCGCATCTGCAAAAAATGAGTTGTCGTCTGGCTTGAGCTGGATGCAGTCGTCGTGTGTCGTATTGAATTATCACAAGTATTATTTAGTCAATGTTATCAATATTTGGTTGACTGTGACTTGTGTCAACAATCTCCCCCATATTGATAAATGACAAAATAATTGTATATTCATATTCCTACGGACACATATAGCTCCCCCATAATTAGTGCCGAGCTTAAGAATAGCTCTCCCATAAACAATGCTGTGAATCTTGTTGGCCTGTTAATAATATTCTTCCAAAGCACATATAAACCAAATAGAACAGAATATACACATATCTTCCTTTTTGGCATTTAGCAATATGAGATATATAAATAATAACAGGCAAACACACCAAAAAGAGAAGAAACTGCATATAAACTAAGATAATAACCAAGAGTCAAATAACATAGAAACTGATAATAGTACTGCCAAAGTCTCAAAAGCATAACTCATTAAGTCTACTACAAATCAAGTACATAAAAGTAACTAAATCAAAATGCATAAACCATAATCTAAGATCCTCAGTAGCATCATCAAAAGTAGTCCATATCCATCATCGAGCATGAGAGGGCCCGGCACCGTCCGATGGATCAGAAAAAGAGCGACGTGGGTCCACAAATGCCGCATCCGGATCCATGTAGCGACGAACCCAAGGGTCATTAATATGAAATCCCTCACGATCTGGGTCTTGCTCCATAGGAATGGGCATGGTAGGATGGCGAGACATGGAATACCGAATATCATGCAGCGAGTTACTGATAGCACTCATCTGCAAAGTAGTCCGATAATCCAGCTGAGTCCATCGATCGTCCTCCAAAGTGAAACGATCTCGGAACATGGCCTGAAGAGACTCGAGAGTGGCAGAAGGAGGAGGAGGATCCTGTCCGAGAGGAGGGGCATCTGGCTCATCATCAGAATGCTCAGACACTACTGGTGAGCCAATGGCCGCCTGAAGCCTCCTTGCCTTAGAGAGAAAGGCAGGAGCAGGTAAGAATGGACACTCATCAAGGGGTACATGGAACGCACAAAAGATCATAGGAAGGTATAATGCATAAACCAAAGATCTTGGTTTCTTCCTACAGTTGATCATCCAATCCGTCATTGTGCGTGGAAGGTTAAAGGGAACATGGAAGTGGAGATGGTACAATGTTGAGATCTCAAATAAGTGACTTCATCGGTAGAACCCGCTTTGGGTAGAATGGTGTTGAAAATGATCCGATGAAGCGCATAGAAATAAGGATTGAGGAATTTTGCCAAAAGCTTACGAGGACGTGTGTTAGGGCTACACAGGTCGTCCTTGAAGCTTTCTAGTGAAATCCCTTCGGGAAAGATAAAGGATCTAGCTTCTACAAGCTTTTTCCAAGAATTTGTCTCTTGAAGTTCAAGATATTCGGCCAATTCAAAATCATCAAAGGAGATATCAATTCCGCAACTCGTGAATAAATATGAGTGTCATCATGGGTCAAGTTGCAGTAAAACATTTGAATGGCACTACGATAAATGACCGAATTTGAGGTAACGAGTTCATCAAGACAAAGGTCATGAATATGCATCATATTGTGAGAATATGGTAAAGTTGATAGGGTGTCCCGCAA
>JANAVB010031217.1:1413034-1485280 GCA_029216955.1 Iris pallida | reverse complement strand
AATACAACACCATACAAGTCACAGGTCACAGCTAATCTCATCCACACAAAAATAAGACACGAGATATCAAGTCCATTAAAATGATACTAATAAAGAAATCTGTCCAACATGAAATATGAAAGTAACTGTGCGGGTAAGACATCCTGAAACCACAGTAAAAGAAATAAATAATCCGCTACATGTCCACTGAAAAGAAAGAAAATAAAATAGCAAGTCTATGAATGAAGAGACATGTCTCAAGAGAAGTCTTCAGCCACTATCTCATCCTCCTACGAAGGTGCGTCACCAGTCTCGACTCCAGGACCATAAACCTCTGGGTAGTCCTCGTCTCTAACTAAGCCTGGAGAGATCACCAGGTCCTCAGAGGACTAGCAAGACACATAATATATATGCCTACTTTGACAGTTTTAACATGCAAGGAAGGATATGAAATAGTATAAGAAATAAAGACTGCAGAGTAGCACAAGAATAAAATATAAGGAAATGGCAGGTCATCGAGAATCGTGCTAATAAATATGACTAAGAATAAATCGGAGTAAATCGCAGCTCAGTGGGGACTCACGGTCCTATAGATCACAGCTCAGTGGGGGCTCACAACCTATAGTAGGTCTCTATCGCAGCTCAGTGGGGGCTCACAACAGAGAATAGTCAAGTATAGTCATCGTCTATCACAAGGTCCTCGCCTAGAACTACGAGTCAAGTCAAGTCAAGATGTCAACAAGTCAAGTCCATCTCAATTATGTCAAAGGGACACGATAGAGGCTAAGCAATACTATCACTAGACATGAACACGATAGAAAATATATGGCTAGTAACAAGAGAAAAGAAAGAGTAATAATCTACGTGCACGTAAAACTAGAAAGTATCCATGATATAAAGCGAAAGAGAAATATGTACCAAGTGAGATACAAAAGAATAGAAGTATAGAATATCATGTAAGTACTGTAAAGTTTGGCAAGGTGTACTTGCCTGGTGTAGACTCAACCACGTCTAAAATAACCTATCAGATCAAATGTCCGCAAAAGCTGAACTCCTGTAACTGTCCTCGGATGCTGAAACAGACATTGCCAACATTCCCAGAATAAGCAAAATAGCTAGAATAGCCTACCCATAAGTCCAATTCTGGATACAGGGGTAAAACGGTAATTTTGGGTCAAAACGGTATCCGCCGTTGGAACCGCTTGCACCGAAAAGCGTGCCAAAGTCAATGGTCTCTAAAGTTGTCAAACTACATGTCTACGGATTTATTTTGATGATACGAACCCAACGGAATGTCCAATTTTGGATTTCGATGAGCCGTGCACAAAATCGCTCGTTGGATCGGACCGTGGGGCCCACAAAACGGCGATCCAATCAACTGTCTCGAAATCGGACCAAACTTGGCATACAGGACCAGAAAAACGATACGGTCCTATTGGCGCAAGTTTTGTCTCGATCTAACGAACGTAAACAAAGTAATTGGAGAATTTCGAAAAGGGCCGATACGGTAATTTTTGACTGATACGCATCAAATTCGTCGCACACACGCGACCAATTTAAATTCTGTCAAAGTCCACACGTCCATGAAGTCGATACGCACCTTTCTATGCTTTCAGTTCGCGACCACGTCGCCCGAATTGGTGGGACACACATTGGCTCAGGAGAAATTCAAAGTTTTCGAAAACTGTTTTTAATGATAAATCCTTGATTTTGCAAACTGATTTCTCTTCACATAATTGATAAAAATTAAAACTACAAAATAGGTTAGGAAGCCCTACATGTTGTCTTTAAGTTGGTTCAATTAGATTTCAAAAAATCGATTCGGATTGAGCGATATTGGTCTTCCAACATGTGGTGAAAACTGACATTACAGAACACGTATTCTGTAGTTTTTCTTGAATTCGATCTCAGTTTCTCGTCGAAACCAGATCATTCCTTACCAAACTAATTGGTAGGGATCAAAGATGGTTAGGTTAGCTTCTAAACAAATCAAGTAGGTTGATGTTTGGTCGAGTAACGAAGGAGAAATCGAAGTATGAAAAGGGGTAGCTGTGACAGTTTACTGCGGCTGCTGTCCCCTGTTTTCGCGCGGGTTGGCCATCTCCGTCGCCTCGTGCGACGGCGTACGGCGGCTGCGGTGGCGTGCCTAGTGTCGAGGAGGGTGTGCGGGGGTCGCCCAAGATCGAGGGGTAGGTAGAGTTCGGGAGGATGTCGAATAAGTTGGGTTTTCCCGAACTTTCGACTGAACATATATATATATATATATATATATATATATATATATATATATATATATATATATATATATATATATATATATATATATATATATATATATATATATACTTCCGGTTTTTAAAAAACCTATTTTAGATTGATTTTAAACCTAAATTCGATTAGGTCTTTGATTGGATTAGAGGAGAATCCAATTTAGATTAGGTTGGAGAAGATTTGAATTAAAAAGACCAAGATTTGATCGAGATTGATCAAATCAAACAATAAAAAAATTGGTTTACTCTGTTTTTAACAGAGCTTCGGTCGGGGGGGGGGGGATAGTGAACAGTGCTTTGCACTGTTCACAAATTTCTTTATATATATTATTGCTTTTTTTTCTTATAATTCCATATATAAGTATATTTACATAGATAACCATATGTACACATATATTCTTAATATGTATAATAAATCAAATCAAAAAAATCTTAATTATATCTATTCCTAGTGTAGGCCTATTTATGGAAATATTTACATATATAGGTATATTCCTTTAACAAGGAAAATACAACCAATAATAAGGATTTTTATTTAATATTAACAAAAACACAATAATAATAATAATAATAACAAAAATGAATAAACCAATAATATGTATAGTGTATCATATTACACCATCTTTCTTTGGCCCTAGAAAATCTTACAAATATTCTAAAACACCATCAAATATCAATAATACATATAATTTACATATAACAAATATTTAGAAATTATTTGTCAATTCCTAAAAATAAATAAGAAATATTTGTACACACATAAAATATGTCTACATGGTCGTCTTTGGTCTCACTACAAGCCCACATAGGCTTGGATTTGGTTCAGGCCCAGTTCGGGCTGATTGGGTACAACCGGGTCATCTAAAAATCAATATATTAAATAATAACTAATTAAATGATTTAAATGAGTCTTTCCACAACTTGGCCTGGTTTTCCTAGTTCGGGCATTACTATGGCTAGACCTCCCCTAGCATGGCTAATACACTAGTCAAGACTCACCGCTACATCTTCTGAGCCACAATTCCTAGACGTCTTGTGCTCCAAAACTCAACAATGGCTAAGGTCATATTTAATAATAATTTAATAAAAAATACTCATAAATTCCATAAAATCCTATTTAAATCAAATAAATAGTAAAAAATTCAAAAATTCAGGGGTGTTACATCCTACCCCCCTTAAAAGAATTTCGTCCTCGAAATTAAAATAACTCATTATGGGAGAAGGAAAATATGTATATGGCTCTAAGAGGTCTCTATAGTTTTCCTATTCAACCATTTATCAAGCAAGCACAAACTACTATTCTGCTTTTTATTACTATCATAAAATCAAGTTATTACCTTCAGTTGCTTCTTGGGTTGCTGCTCCAGTTTTAACTCTCATGGCAAAGGCCTGTCCGGGTCGTTGTGCTGCCTCACGTCTCGCCTGCATAAACTGCGTCGCCTGGTCGGGAAGCGGTCCACGTAGATATCCTCCTTGAGTTGGTACTATTGGCGTTGGTGGTGCTGGTGGGCCTCTTGTTGGGCAATCCCGAAGTTGATGCTGATTGGAACCACAGTTTAAACATAGGCCCGACCTTCTGCGACAATCATTCTGGACATGTCCTCTTCTTTTACAATATTGACAAACGGGAAGCTCTGGAATTGGGTATGGGGCAGTTCTTGGTCGTTGGCGTATGGTGCGTCTCTCTGGTCCTCCTGGTGATGCTTTATCCAATAGTGTCGCTGGTTGTGGTCGCTTCTCGTTGGTCCACTTTCGATGGATTCGCTCTAAACATCGTGCTGCGGTAAGAACTCCGGAGTAAGTGGTAGGTGCAGTTGCTCCAATAAGCTTCTGTAGTCTGTAGCTCAGTCCTTCATAAAATTTCTTGGCCTTCTCTTCTTAGTCTGGATCAATGTAGGTGCGAAGCGGCTCAGTCGTAGAAACTCGGCGTTGTATTCTTCCACGGTCATGCTGCCTTGCTCGAGGTGTAAGAATTTTCTTCGAAGCTCTGCCTTGAAAGTGGCAGGGATAAACATCTCTTGGAAGAGTTTGGAGAACTCCTCCCAAGTGACCTTATCCTGCCCAAGTCTTTTCTCCTTCCGTAAGCCACCAGTGGTGCGCATTGCCGGTCAGCTGCATCCTGACGGCAATCATCCAATGATCTCTCCGTAACTCAGCTGCCTCCAATTGCTTGATCAATGTTGGTGAGCCATTCATGAACTTCGGTGGGCTCCTCCTTGCCCGAGAACTTGTCTGGCTTCAACTGGCGAAAGTTTGCGATGGTTCTCGTCGTCGTCTGGGGAACTGGTGGAGTGGCTCTCTCTAGTGCTGACACTGAGGCGATCCTCGATGTGCTCCGTCTGTCTCTGCTGGGCCTCCAACTGAACTTGTTGTTGTGCTTGCATCATCACATAGATGGTTTGGAAAAGCTGCTGGGGATCCATCGTCTATCCAAGCTGGGGAAACATCGTCGGTGGCATCGGTGGCAGTGCTGGCATGGATAGGGATGTCGTCTCTCCTGACCCTATGTAGGCTGCGAAGCTGCTGGATCGTCGGTTGGGTAGAAGAACCTCCAACTGGTGGCGGGGTCGTGTCGACATGAGTCACTATAGCGCCCTGCGGGGTGACGGCGGGGTTATCGTCATTGGCTTGCTGGTCCATTTCACTGCACTCTGTCACGACCCACACCCACTGTGAGGGTACGAGAACGTAACAACGCCCAGCCAACGCCGCAGTGTCGGCAGTAGAACGCTGTCCTAGGTCAAACATCTAACAATATAAAGGTACCTGTACAGTATATACACTCTGAATAGAGGTGACATAGCAATATACAGTCTCAATCACATCTAAGGCAGAATGATAAGATAGAAAGATAGATAGATAAATGCTGAAATGAAAGAATCCACATAAATACAATCAGAGAGTCTAAGTGTCTAAGATAACAACTCAAGAAACATCCATCTCAATACAAGTCTCTAAATATATACACATCTCAGAACAAAAACTGAAAGTCGAATAAACAATACTGAAAGATAAAGCCTAGCTATCTAGCCTAGACTATGGGAGTAGCATCCTGTACTGCAGCTGGGTCCCCAGAGGAACCAGGTCGCAGGTGTCGTCTAAGCCTGCTCCGTAATAGGTGGTACATAGGACCTCATCCTCATCCTCTGTAATATTTTCAACAGGTCCAGTCAGGACAGGAGCGAGCACAAAACATCTCACGCAGTTTATATCAAGTTAGGAAATATAAAGCATGCAATAGAGTAAGATACAGGAAACGCTGAAAGAAGAATGTATATAAAAAACAGCAGAGATTTGATAATAGGAAATATCTATATATGATAAGTAAGAACTGTAAGCAATATGTGATTTAGAGTACAATATGGTTATGTAAACGGTTTAGGACAATGCAATGGTAACTCCATTGTACGTGAGTGCACAATAGACATATACAATAGTTATAAAATATTGTACAATAGAATTGATTACATAACCAATTCTACTCTCCCTCCCCAATCAATACACAAGGATCCACTCCAGTTACGTTATCTTATACAATAGTGTACAATGTTATACAATAGATGTACAATGTTATACAATAGTTGTACAATGGTCTATCCATGGGACTCATATGATAATGAGAGTACAATATGCATAATGAGTATACAAGGATAAGGGTATTCAATAAATACAATATGTAAGTGAAGTACATATCACAATATGTATTTAGTGAATATAAGGGGATAACATCACAAAAGAAGATCTATATGAAGAACAGATGGCAACTCTAGAGGGGGGTGAATAGAGTTATAGCAGTAATAGCCAATTAAAAAAATCAACTCTTTCACAATCTAAAATTAATCAGAGTAAAGATGGAAAATAAATAAGGAGCAAGAGAGCATACGCAAACACAGCCAATTTTAACCTGGTTTTTCTCGTGGAGGACTAGTCCAGGCCTGAGAACTCTAGCTCAGGACTAAATCTACTATTTGTGAAATAGTAGTTACACCCCGTGCCTTTTCTTCAGAAGAGCACGTCAACTTCTTACAATAGATCGCAGTGGCGATGCTTGGGATTTTCCAAGCTACTTCTTGAACTCTTGCACAAGACTCCTAACTGAGAGATGCTGAGCACTCGAGACTTAGGAAACTTGTGGCTAGTAGATGAAGAAGGGTATGGCTTATATTGAGCTTAAGAGAGAAGAGAAAAGAAGATTGGATGATTGAAAATGAGAGAATTTTTGGCCTATTTATAGGGTTTTAACAGGCAGAATTCGGCCAGAATTCTGGTAGAAATTTTCAAAAATTTGGCCGTTGGACAACTAGCAACCAGCCAGCCCCAAAAATTAGGGTGCTGATTTTTAGGGGACAGAGTTCGGCCCGAACTCTGTGTGGAGGCAGAGTTCGGCCCGAACTCTGTCTCCAGAGCACAGAATGGGTCCAAGGGTCCAGTGGGCTGATTTTGGATGTGGAGCTTTATGGATTTGGATAGGTTTATGGGTTGAGTCTCAAGAGCCCAGCATAACTCAGCTTACAATCATTCTAGACTCAATAAAATATAAAAGTACAGACTCGAAGAACGACTCACATCTGCAAAAATGAGTTGTCGTCTGACTGGAGCTGGATGTAGTCGTCGTGTGTCGTATTGAATTATCACAAGTATTATTTAGTCAATGTTATCAATATTTGGTTGACTGTGACTTTGTGTCAACAATCTCCCCCATATTGATAATTGACAAAATAATAATTGTATATTCAATATCCATACCTGGACACATATAGCTCCCCCATAATTAGTGTCGAGCTTAAGAATAGCTCTCCCATAAACAATGCTGTGAATCTTGTTGGCCTGTTAATAATATTCTTCCAAAAGCACATATAAACCAAACAGAACAGAATATACACATATCTCCCCCTTTTGGCATTTAGCAATATGAGATATATAGATAATAACTGGCAAACACACAAAAAAGAGAAGAAACTGCATATAAACTAAGATAATAACCAAGAGTCATAATAACATAGAAACTGATAATAGTACTGCCAAAGTCGCAAAAGCACAACTCATAATAAGTCTACTACAAATCAAGTACATAAAAGTAACTAAAGTAAAATGCATAAACCAAAGTCTAAGATCCTCAGTAGCATCATCAAGAGTAGTCCATATCCATCATCGAGCATGAGAGGGCCCGGCGCCGTCCGATGGATCTGTAAAGGAGCGACGTGGGTCCACAAATGCCGTATCCGGATCCATGTAGCGACGAACCCAAGGGTCATCAATACGAAATCCCTCACGATCTGGGTCTCGCTCCATAGGAATGGGCATGGTAGGATGACGAGACATAGAATACCGAATGTCATGCAGCGAGTTGCTGATAGTACTCATCTGCAAAGTAGTCCGGTAGTCCAGCTGAGTCCATCGATCGTCATCCAAAGTAAAACGATCTCGGAGCATGGCCTGAAGAGACTCAAGAGTGGCCGGAGGAGGAGGAGGAGGATCCTGTCCAAGAGGAGGGGCATCTGGCTCATCATCAGAATGCTCAGACACTACTGGTGAGCCAATGGCCGCCTGAAGCCTCCTTGCCTTAGAGAGAAAGGCAGGGGCAGGTAAGAATGGACACTCATCAAGGGATACATGGAACGCACGAAAGATCATAGGAAGGTATAATGCATAAACCAAAGATCTTAGTTTCTTCCTACAGTTGATCATCCAATCCATCATTGTGCGTGGAAGGTTAAAGGGAACATGGAAGTGGAGATGATACAATGCTGAGATCTCAAAATAAGTGACTTCATCGGTAGAACCCGCTTTGGGTAGAATGGTGTTGAAAATGATCCGATGAAGCTCATAGAAATAAGGATTGAGGAATTTTGCCAAAAACTTATGAGGACGCGTGTTAGGGCTACACAGGTCGTCCTTGAAACTTTCTAGTGAAATCCATTCGGGAAAGATAAAGGATCTAGCTTCTACAAGCTTTTTCCAAGAATTTGGCTCTTGAAGTTCAAGATATTCGGCCAATTCAAAATCATCAAAGGATATATCAATTCCCACAACTCGTGAATAAATATGAGTGTCATCATGGATCAAGTTGCAGTAAAACATTTGAATGGCACTACGATAAATGACCGAATTTTAGGTAACGAGTTCATCAAGACAAAGGTCATGAAATAGTGCATCATATTGTGAGAATATGGTAAAGTTGATGAGCTGTCCCGTAAATACTGGACGTGTCCGAAAATCACTAACCAATCATTTGAGGCGTCTAGTGATACAAAAATTCGGTCGTCGTAAGTGTTTGGGTCATTGGGACGAGGAGGATTGAACAACGGATGGATTTGTTGTTCAATGGCCGGTACAACGGGCGGTTCAACGCGAGGAGGAGCATTCGACGAGGATGCTCCCTCTGTCCGAAGTCTCTTTTCGTGGTTGAACAGACGAGGAGCCATAACACAATAGATAATGAAAGAAATTGAGATATAGAAAAGTAAGGAATTATACCTCAAACTAGTGATGAACTATGGAAGAGAATTGAAGAATAAGCCTTCTCCTTGAGTTTGGGGAAGAATGGAGCACAAAAGAGGAGAAAGTAGGGTTAGGGTTTTGAGAGAATTGTGTTTGAGAATGTGGAAAGGTGGTAAGAAGGAAGGAGAGGGAAGAGAAACCGAATATAGGGGAAGGGTTTCTCTTGGTCGGGTCAATTAATGACCATTGGATCAACATTTTGATCAACGGCTGGGGCTGTTCCCGGTTCTGGAACAGTCGGGCCGAATTCGGCCCAAACTCTGGTAGGAGCAGAGTTCGGCCCGAATTCCGGATCCTGGTCACAGAATAGGAATTAGGCAGAAACAGAAAAATATTGGTTAAGTAATAGACAAACCAATATAAGATATGCGTATAAAGATAGGAAAGACCCAAATAGTAAACAAAAGAATAACAAAAAGTGAGTTTGAAACAGCAATATGAAATTGAAATCATAGTATTTCAGTATGTGATAAATAAAAATGAACCATATAATAAACAAGGAATTATATCATAATTCAATATTTGAAGCTGCCATCGGTTAGCTGCAGGGGCCGGATTCCAGCTAGCGGTAGTCCTGGGGACTAGTGTACCGTGTCGCTTAGGCTCTTACGCCTTGTTGTCAGAAGGACCCTTTCGGCTTGTACCCATAGCAAGTTCATCATAATGGAATCAAGATATACTCGATATTTACGCAGGTTTATCTTAATTTACAACAGCTTCATCTAAGATTCCAAGTTCACGACAAAGAAAATTGAAGCGCTCTTCGGATAATAGTTTTGTGAAGAAGTCTGCTAACTGATGATCAGTGTCAATAAATTCTAAGTTAATCGTGCCATTTTGCTGATGATTACGCAAAAAGTGATGACGAATTTCAATGTGCTTCGTGCGTGAGTGACAAATGGGGTTCTTAGTCAGATTTACAGCACTAGTATTGTCACAAAGATTAGAATTTGCATGAAAGATAAATTATAGTCTTCAAGGGTTTGCTTCATCCACAGAATTTGTGCACAATAACGTCCAGCTGCGATGTATTCAGCTTCTGTTGTGGATAGTGCGACAGAATTCTGCTTCTTGCTAAACCAAGAGACTAAAGCTTTTCCTAATAAATGACACGTACCGCTCGTACTTTTACGGTCGAGCTTACATCCGGCGAAGTCAGCATCGGAGTAACCAATGAGGTCAAATGATGTTGACTTGGGATACCATAGGCCCACTGTAACCGTACCCTTAAGGTATCGAAAGATATGCTTAACCGCGGTTATGTGTGATTCCTTAGGATTTGCTTGATATCTAGCACACAGGCAAACGCTAAACATAATATCAGGGCAACTTGCAGTAAGATAAAGTAGACTGTCTATCATACCTCGATACTTACGTTAATCTACGGGTTTGCCACTATCATCTGGTTCAAGTTTGGTTGAAGTAGCCGTAGGAGTGCTGATTGGTTTGACGTTGTCAAGGTCGAATTTCTTCAGCATGTCATTTGTATACTTCGACTGACAGATGAAGGTTCCATTTGACAGTTGTTTGACTTTCAGCCCAAGAAAGTAGTTGAGCTCCCCCATCATGCTCATCTCAAACTCGGTCTGCATACACTTGGCAAAATCTTGACAAAGGGTTTCATCAGCGGAACCAAATATAATATCATCTACATATATTTGTACTAAAAGAATAGTGTCTTTGAAAGATTTTATGAAAAGTGTAGTGTCAATTTTCCCTTTTGAAAAACCTTTCTCAAGCAAGAAATTGCTTAGCCGTTCATACCAAGCTCTAGGGGCTTGTTTGAGGCCATACAGCGCTTTCTTTAGCTTGAACACGTGGTCGAAAAATTTGTGATTTTCATAGCCAGGGGGTTGTTTTACATAAACTTCCTCCTTAATAAAACCATTCAAGAAACCACTTTTAACATCCATTTGAAATAATTTGAAATTTTGAAAATTTGTAAATGCACAAAGCATCCGAATGGATTCTAATCTAGCAACAAGAGCATACGTCTCATCGTAGTCGATACCTTCCTCTTGGTTGTATCCTTGGGCTACTAGACGAGCTTTGTTGCGTGTGACTGAACCATCTTCATTTACATTGTTTCTAAAAACCCATTTAGTACCAATAATCGAGTGATTAGCCGGTCTAGGAACGAGTTCCCATACTTGGCTCCTCTCGAATTGGTTGAGTTCCTCTTGCATAGCAGAAATCCAAAATTTATTATTGAAAGCTTCTAAAATGTTTTTGGGCTCAATTTGTGAAATAAAGGCAGTACTAGCAATAGAGTCTCTTAATGATGATCTAGTAGTTACTCCACGTGAAACCTCACCAATCACCAAGTTTTCTGGATGTGATGGCTTAAAAGAGAATTTCTTTGGCAAGCCCTCCAGAGAATTGGTTTCGGTTGTGGTATTCATTGGAGTAGAAGTTGATGGCTCAACATCATCATCGAGAGTACCTGTTGTACTGTTATCTTCATCAAAAGTCACATTTGTAGACTCTTCCATAATTAATGAGCGTTTGTTAAAAACTCTATATCCCTTACTCTTGGCAGCATAGCCAAGAAAAATACCATCGTCAGCTTTGGCATCAAATTTGCCTAAGTTGTCTTTGGTGTTAAGGATAAAACATCTACAGCCAAAAACTCTAAAATAAAAAACATTTGGAGTTCTCCCAAACCAAAGCTCATAGGGTATTTTCTTCGTAATAGGACGAATAAGCACCCTATTTAAAATGTGGCATGATGTACTGACAGTTTCAGCCCAAAAGTATTTCGAAAGTAAAAACTTGTTCAACATGACTCTAGCCATATCGCCAAGAGTCCTATTCTTCCGCTCCACAACACCATTTTGTTGAGGAGTTCTTGGACAAGAAAACTCATGATCAAAACCATTTGAATCACAAAACTTTTCAAAATCACAATTTTCGAACTCGCCTCCATGATCACTTCGGATACGAGTAATCATGTAGCCTTTTTCGTTTTGAACTTTCTTAACAAAAATCTTGAAAACCGAAATAGCATCACTTTTATTTGCAAGAAAAAAACCCAAGTAAATCTTTAAAAGTTATCAACAATAACAAAGGCATAGAGTTTTCCACCAAGACTGGCTACTCTACTAGGGCCAAATAAATCCATATGGAGTAGTTGCAAGGGTCTAGTAGTGCTTACAGAGTTTATGGAATGAAAAGATGACTTGGTTGCCTTATTCAACTCACATTCGACACAAACGGTGTCATTTTTGAATGTGATGTCGGACAAGCCTCTAACTAGCTTCTTGGTCGATAGCCTGGATATAGTATCCATATTGGCATGACCAAGACGCTGGTGCCATAGTAACCGTTCACCTTTATGAGCATATAGGCATCTACCTGTATTGTTAGTATCTATAGACAAATAGAAAATATAAATATTATCCTCTTCTATCCCTTCAAAAACAATGTCTCCTGTTGACCTATCATAAATAAGGCATTTGTTTTGTCTAAAGTTAATGTCATATCCATGGTCAGCAAGATGACTGATACTGAGCAGGTTATGCTTTAACTCGGTCACTAGGCAGACATCCTTTATTACGGGAGAGGGAGGATGACCAATATTACCATTACCTATAATATCACTTTTTAGTTTATTGCCGAAGGATACATATCCTTCTCTCTTCATCGATAGTGATACGAAAAGATTTGCGTCTTCCGTCATATGCCGCGAGCATCCACTATCGAGAATCCACTTACTCTTAGTTGAGGAGGAAAGGTCCACCTACATCAAGAGTAGATGTGACCTTTGGTACCCAAGTTCTTGAGGGTCCTAAAGAGTTAGTTTTTGGAAACCATGCATATATCTTTCTATCTACTAATCTTCTAATTCTACATTGTGGTGAAATGTGTCCATGTAAACCACAATAAGTACATGTAGCATTCCTATTTACATTAGGAGCATGCTGATGATGTCTATAAGCAGAGTAATGAGGAGAAGTGTGATGATATGTAGATTCAGCATGGTGATGATGACTATGTGGAGTGGCATGGTGATATTGTCTATATGGTATGGCATGATAATATTGTCTATATGGCATAACATGATGATTTCTATATGTAGAGTGATGTTGATTGTGTCTTTGTGCAACATGGTGATGATTGTATCTATGTATAGCATGATGATTTTGTGACATATGATGATTATTTCTACGTGCATGTGGTTTGTGTCCTTTGTGAAAGTGTGTGTACATGTAAGCATGATTATGAGCAGCATGAGGATGACGTGGTTGACTAGTATGAGTGGTGTCATGCTTTGTGTGTGTCTCATGTGATTGGGTTTGAGGTTGAGCAACCTGTTTTCCCAATTTAGTCTCTATTTTCTTAGAGACAGCTTGCAATTCAGAAATCTTAGCATTCAAACCATGCATCTTAGTAATAGAAATCTTGTGTCTACTCTTTTCTTCTGCAAGCTCCGTGTTGAGTGTTGTGATTTCTTGTGTTTGTTGTTCAATGCGTGCCTCGGCATCATGTAAGCTTATTTTAAGCTTAGATACCTCATCAGTGACATCCGTGGGTGTAGTGTCTCTAATGTTATCAAGTAATAGAGAAAGTCTTTGTATTTTGACTTCATGACTTTTGATTTTGTCCTTGGCATGTTTGTATTTACCAATGACCTTTTTGTGATCACTAAGTAAATCGGTGAAAGCATCGCCAAGTTCATCAAAAGTGAAGTCGTCAAGAGTTTCGTTTGATACCTTGTCGGACGTCGCCATTAGGCACACATTAGCCGTATCTTGAGGAGAGTTCTTTTCTTCCTCGGAGTCACTAGCTTCACTTTCATGCCAAATGCTTGTGTTGGCGTATTTCTTTGAGGAGGTCTTCTTGTATGGCTTCTCATAGCGGTTGCTCTTCTTCAAGAATGGACAGTCTTTTCGGACGTGTCCAGTCTTCTTGCAACCGTAGCAGGTTGGCTCTTCTTTTCCATCTTCTTGTGGTTCCTTCTTTTTTCGATTGAAGCGAAGGAATCTTTTGAAGTTGCGGACCATGAGAGCTTGATCATCATCTTCTGAGTTATCGTCATCCGTCTCTTCGGGTTCAGCCCTCCGTCGGTGAGCTTTGAGTGCGATCTCCTTAGCCTTAGGAGCAGGCTCTTCGAAGTCCTTGAGGTCAAGCTCATGAGTCATTAGCTTTCCCATCAAGGTCTCCATGGACATGGTTGTGAGATCATTTTCTTCTATGATGGCTGTCACCTTAGGGTTCCAAATTTTTGGTAGCCCCCTAAGTAGCTTGCGAATCTTCTCGTGATTAGAATATTGCTTGCCGAGCGAAGACAGGGGGTTGATGATGTCGAGGAATCTTGTGAACATTTGCGTGATCGTCTCGTTTGGTTTCATCTTGAAAGCCTCGTATTCTTGAGTGAGACGGCTTATCTTGGATTCCTTGACTTGGCTGGTTCCTTCATGCGTCACTTCTAGAAGTCTCCATACTTCGTGAGATGTGGTGCATGTAGATACCCTGTTGAACTCATTCCTGTATATAGCACAGAATAAGCTCTCGCGTCTAGACTTACCTGTTTCTTCTCTTCGTCAGAATATTTGTCATGTGGTTTCTCAACGAGATCACCATTGACAACTATCCTTGCGGGCTTTTTGTAACCGTCAGTGACGATAGTCCACAGGTCAAAGTCTAGCGACTTGAGATAAAAGCTCATCCTTGTTTTCCAATACGTGTAGTTAGTTCCATCAAATAGGGGAGGCCTATGAGTGGACTGTCCTTCACCATGATTGGAAATCAAGGATTGTGTGGTTGCCATGGATCAGCTCTAGAATATAAGTCCTTGTAAAGAGAACAGAGCTCTGATACCAATTGAAGAACAGATGGCAACTCTAGATGGGGGGTAAATAGAGTTATAGCAGTAATAGCCAATTAAAAAATCAACTCTTTTACAATCTAAAATTAATCAGAGTAAATACGGAAAATAAATAAGGAGCAAGAGAGCATACGCAAATACAGCCGATTTTAACCTGGTTTCCCTCGTGGAGGACTAGTCCAAGCCTGAGAACTCTAGCTCAGGATTAAATCCACTATTTGTGAAATAGTAGTTACACCCCGTGCCTTTTCTTCAGAAGAGCACGTCAACTTCTTACAATGGATCGCAGTGGCGATGCTTGGGATTTTCCAAGCTACTTCTTGAACTCTTGCACAAGACTCCTAACTGAGAGATGCTGAGCACTCGAGACTTAGGAAACTTGTGGCTAGTAGATGAAGAAGGGTATGGCTTATATTGAGCTTAAGAGAGAAGAGAGAGAAGATTGGATGATTGAAAATGAGAGAATTCTTGGCCTATTTATAGGGTTTTAACAGGCAGAATTCGGCCAGAATTCTGGTAGGAATTTTCAAATATTTGGCCGTTGGACAACTAGCAACCAGCCAGCCCTAAAAATTAGGGTGCTAATTTTTAGGGGACAGTTTGGCCCGAACTCTGTGTGGAGGCAGAGTTCGGCCCGAACTCTGTCTCCAGAGCACAGAATGGGTCCAAGGGTCCAGTGGGCTGATTTTGGATGTGGAGCTTTATGGATTTGGATAGGTTTATGGGTTGAGTCTCAAGAGCCCAGCATAACTCAGCTTACAATCATTCTAGACTCAATAAAATATAAAAGTACAGACTCGAAGAACGACTCGCATCTACAAAAATGAGTTGTCGTCTGACGGGAGCTGGATATAGTCGTCGTGTGTCGTATTGAATTATCACAAGTATTATTTAGTCAATGTTATCAATATTTGGTTGACTGTAACTTTGTGTCAACACCATATAGTACCAATCCGTGATAACAATCGTGTCAGCATCAAGTATAGTAATCTAGAGCAAGAATGTAAATCCAGACAAGTATGAAATAGTCAGAGAATGTACTCGCCTGATCTCCTGAATGTCCGAAAGAAAATTACTGCCTGAGGAGTGGTGTCTGCCTCCTATCAGAACAGTACAAGTCACTACATGTCTAAAATGATAATAAGATGCATTACAATGCATTCTATATGAATCTAGGTAAATCTAGGTCAAACCTAAGTCATACTAGGTTATACTGGACCATACTAGATCATACCAGGTCACTGAGAGTCAATCCAAGTCAAACTAGGTCAAACGGGGTCAAAGGTTGACTTACAGTTAACTTTTGGTCAACTCGTCAACCCTGGTCAACTCTGGTCAACTCTGGTTTAGTTTTGGTCAAATCTAGTCGCTTAAAGGCTAAGTTTGACTCTCGGTTGACTTTTGTTGACTTTTGGTCAAAATGGTCAACCGAAGTCAAAACTAGTCTAGGAGCACTATATTTGATCATTACCAACCAAGGGAACCAAGTTCTAACCATATCTTAGACTCTAAACTCAAATACCTTAGTTCTAGGTATTATCTACATTACCCTTACCAAGGTAATCCCGATTACCTTGCCCAATACAAAGGAAACCCCGCTAATTCTCAAGATACTAGCCTAGGCTCCCTAGGGTAGTTAGATACTATCCTATCTAAGGGTTACCTACCAGGATACATAGGTTTCCTAGATATCTAACCTATCTTAGAACACATGTGGTCATTTACCCATTACCTTACCTTTACCCTTGTACCATTCTCACATTTACCCAAACACTCACATACACACCAACTCACTCGCTCTCTCACTCACACATGGTCACATATAGGCTCTACCTATAGGTTCACAATAGGCTAACACCTATAGGCTACTAGCTAACTTCTATAGGCTCACACACACACACACACACAAGCTCTAAACTCACACACACATAGGCTTATAGGTTCACACATATATATATACATATATGGACATGTAGTGGACTGACTTGGGCTGTGAAAGGGGGTAAATATGGACTGATATTGGCTGTCTATTTGGACTGATATTGGAGGCTGGATATAGGGCAGGGAATGGACAGGTTTGGGGCTAAGTGTGGGCCTGGATTTGGGATTAGTAAGGGCTGTTTTGGGACAGCCACTTAGTGGCTGGGTTAGGACTGAACCAAGGGCAATTATGGGCATGTTATGGGGGCCAATATGTGGGCTGATATTAGGCTGGATTGGGGACTGCATTTGGGCTGAATTGGAGTTGAAATATGGGACTGATTTGGTGGCTATGGAGACTGAAATAGAGGGGCTGATATGTAGGGTGTTTAAGGACTGAAATGTGGACTGGTATGGACTGTTTGGACTGTGTTTGGGATGTATCAAAGGGGATTAGATGGGGCATGTTAGGACTGATTTTGGGGACTGCACTTGCTGTTGTTTAGGTGTTTGTATGGACTGGAATGAAGGGCATTTAGTGACAGCCAACATTGGGACAGCAAAGGGCTAACCTGGGACATACATGGACTGTTATGGAGGACTAAATGGACTGAAGTTTGAGGGTGTTTAGGACTCAAATACCTGTCAATAGGACAGCCAAGATGGGCTATGCTATGGCTGAATGTTAGGGCCAATAGGACTGAATTGGAGGCTAATATGGACAGCTATATGTGGGCTAATAAGGGGACTAAATGGACTGAAATATAGTGGTTTTAGTGGTGGTGTTAAGGCTGAATGTTGGAGCAAACAAGGCTGAACTATGGACATCATATGGGGGTTTGTTGGACTGAAATTGGATTGAAGTTGGGGGCTGTTAACAGGGGGTTTGGGGACTGCTTTAGGTAGACTGATTTTGGGGTAAATGACAGGTTATGGAGAGGCTAATGGGGACAGCAAGCTGCTGTTATTAGCAGCTGTTACAGCTGGGTCTCCTCCCCCCCTCTAATCACTCACTCACACATCTCATTCCCCTCTCAATCTCTCCACTATTTTCCCTCTCAAACTCTCTCACAAACCAACTCTCAAACACCATCTATACCACACATACACATTCAATGTTTCTCTAAACTAACACACACATCCTCACTCAATACTCCTACTTGGCCGACCACTATACTCCATCCAAACACAAAGCCACACACCATATTATATATACATATATATATAAGCCACCATATATATATACATATATATATATAGAGAGAGAGAGAATGATATATATAAGCCACATATATATATATAGATTAGACAATATAATACAATATGATACTTAGGAAAATACATCCCTAAACACATAGAAAATCTGGAATTAAATATTAAAACAATATTAAACCAATATCTAATAAATCTACATGTGTCCAAATAGAGGTTTTCCCACTAGGACACGATCCTACACATAGGACACCTCTACAAGTGTCCAAATGGACTAGAAATGGACACAAATGGAGACACAACCATGGGGGTCATTCCTATGGGTCAAAAATCATCCTATATGCATGAGAAAATAAAAAGGAGAAGGGATTTATACCTCCCGGTAGATCGAATCGAAGAAAAGCCTTCCCGATGCGACACCGACACGTAGGAATCCCGAATGGACATGAACGAGCTCCGACTCCTCCCAAACTTGGCTAGCTTCCTCCTCGGCTTGAGTAGAGAAGGAAAAAAGAAGGTTGGGTGGAAGAATGAAGGAATTTGGTGGAGGAATTAATGGAAACTCTCTCTAGAAATTTGGGAAAGAACTAGAGAGAGGAAAATGAAGTGGAAAATAACAAAAGTCTCTCTCCTCCCTCTCATGCTAGGGCCGGCCATGTATGGGTTGTTTTGGACCTATTTTGCAATATCTAAAATGCCCTCCCCTAATCTATTCTATTAGTATTAGGAAAATGGTTTAAGTCGAGGCTAAATTAGTCATTCTAATTCTCTATTCTAACCAAACCTTATCCATAATTAATTTATCTTACCACTAACTAAAATAATTATCATGTGGGCCATGGCTAACTAATGTGTGGGTCCACTAGAGTCAAAACTACCCCGGGTCCCCGTTTCAAGTCGGATTGAGCTGAAATTCGAACCCGGCTCAAATAACCCCAAAACAATATCATAAATAATAAAATAAATTTCAAAAATATTTCGAAAATACAAAATGACAAAAATACCCTTGTTTCTGAAAACTGGGGGTGACAAATTTCTCGAAATTAAAACCAAACAATAGTAAAATGTCAAAATCACAAGTCATGATTTTAAAATAGTTTTAAATGATTAAAAATCACCAAAAATTATATCATGATTTAAATATCATTAATAAAAGATTAAAATTACAAAATTTCAAAATTACCCTTATTTAGAAAAATGGGTGTTACACACTCAAACGAAACTTTATAAGCTAAAGAAAAATTGATATCAAACAGGATGCATGTCAAGAAAATAATTTTGAAGTCGAAATATAGAGTTCAAGGACGCGAAACAATATAAAGATGTGGATGAGATCCTAAGGGTCTTTCTATCATATTTGCAGGCTCACGTCGGTACAGTAACGTAACCGAAGTGATTAACGTAGACCTGCATGGACCACCACAAAAATATGTAACGCCCCAGTCCCAAAATACGTATAGGACCAGGATACGGTACATGCCAGCAACACTTCACCAATGGGCCAAATCTCAAAATAAGCCTATTAGCGAAATACTTAAGCTGTAAATCATGATAGTCAACCCAGCAATACAACACTATACAAGTCACAGGTCACAGCTAATCTCATCCACACAAAAATAAGACACGAGATATCAAGTCCATTAAAATGATACTAATAAAGAAATCTGTCCAACATGAAATATGAAAGTAACTGTACGGGTAAGACATCCCAAAACTACAGTAAAAGAAATAAATAATCCGCTACATATCCACTGAAAAGAAAGAAAATAAAATAGCAAGTCTATGAATGAAGAGACAGGTCTCAAGAGAAGTCTTCAGCCACTATCTCGTCCTCCTGCGAAGGTGCGTTACCAGTCTCGACTCCAGGACCATAAACCTCCGGGTAGTCCTCGTCTCTAACTAAGCCTGGAGAGATCACCAGGTCCTCAGAGGACTAGCAAGACACATAATATACATGCCTACTTTGACAGTTTTAACATGCAAGGAAGGATATGAAATAGTACAAGAAATAAAGACTGCAGAGTAGTACAAGAATAAAATATAAGGAAATGGCAGGTCATCGAGAATCGTGCTAATAAACATGACTAAGAATAAATCGGAGTAAACCGCAGCTCAGTGGGGACTCACGGTCCTATAGATCACAGCTCAGTGGGGGCTCACAACCTATAGTAGGTCTCTATCGCAGCTCAGTGGGGGCTCACAACAGAGAGTAGTCAAGTATAGTCATCGTCCATCACAAGGTCCTCGCCTAGAACTACGAGTCAAGTAAAGTCAAGATATCAACAAGTCAAGTCCATCTCAATTATGTCAAAGGTACACGATAGAGGCTAAGCAATACTATCACTAGACATGAACACGATAGAAAATATATGGCTAGTAACAAGAGAAAAGAAAGAGTAATAATCTACGTGCACGTAAAACTAGAAAGTAACCATGATATGAAGCGAAAGAGAAATATGTACCAAGTGAGACACAAAAGAATAGCAGTATAGAATAGCATGTAAGTATTGTAAAGTTTGGCAAGGTGTACTTGCCTGGTGTAGACTCAACCACGTCTAAAATAACCTGTCAGATCAAATGTCCACGAAAGCTGAACTCCTGCAACTGTCCTCGGATGCTGAAACAGACATTACCAACATTCCCAGAATAAGCAAAATAGCTAGAATAGCCTACCCATAAGTCCAATTCTGGACACAGGGGTAAAACGGTAATTTCGGATCAAAACGGTATCCGCTGTTGGACCCGCTTGCACCAAAAAGTGTGCCAAAGTCAATGGTCTCTAAAGTTGTCAAACTACATGTCTACGGATTTTTTTATGATACGAACCCAACGGTATGTCCAATTTTGGATTCCGATGAGCCGTGCACAAAATCGCCCGTTGGATCGGACCGTGGGACCCGCAAAACGGCGATCCAATCAACTGTCTCAGAATCGGACCAAACTTGGCATACAGGACCAGAAAAATGATACGGTCCTGTTGGCATAAGTTTCGTCTCGATCTGACAAACGTGCACAAAGTAATTAGAGAATTTCGAAAAGGGTCGATACGGTGATTTTTGACTGATACGCATTAAATTCGTCGCGCACACGCGACCAATTTGAATTCCGTCAAAGTCCACACGTCCACGAAGTCGATACGCACCTTTCGATGCTTTCGGTTCGCGACCACGTCGCCCGGATTGGCGGAACACACGTTGGCTCGGGAGAATTTTAAAGTTTTCGAAAACTGTTTTTAATGATAAATCCTTGATTTTGCAAACTGATTTCTCTTCACATAATTGATAAAAATTGAAAATACAAAATAGGTTAGGAAGCCCTACATGTTGTCTTTAAGTTGGTTCAATTAGATTTTGAAAAATCGATTCGGATTGGGAGATATTGGTCTTCCAACATGTGGTGAAAACTGACATTAAAGAACACGTGTTCTGTAGTTTTTCTTGAATTCGATCTCAGTTTCTCGTCGAAACCAGATTATTCCTTACCAAACTAATTGGTAGGGATCAAAGATGGTTAGGTTAGCTTCTAAACAAATCAAATAGGTCGAGGTTTGGTCGAGTAACGAAGAAGAAATCGAAGTATGAAAAGGGGTACCTGTGATAGTTTACTGCAGCTGCTGTCCCCTATTTTCGCGCGGGTTGGCCGTCTCCGGCGCCTCGTGCGGTGGCGTATGACGGCTGCGGTGGCGCGCCTGGTGTCGAGGAGGGTGCGCGGGGGTCTTCCAAGGTCGAGGGGTAGGTAGAGGTCGGGAGGATGTCGAATAAGTTGGGTTTTCTCGAACTTTCGACTGAACATATATATATATATATACTTCCGGTTTTTAAAAACCTATTTTAGATTGATTTGAAACCTAAATTCGATTAGGTCTTTGATTGGATTAGAGGAGAATCCAATTTAGATTTGGTTGGAGAAGATTTGAATTAAAAAGACCAAGATTTGATCGAGATTGATCAAATCAAACAATAAAAAAATCGGTTTACTCTGTTTTTAACAGAGCTTCGATCGGGGAGGGGGGGGGGGATAGTGAACAGTGCTTTTGCACTGTTCACGAATTTCTTTATATATATTATTGTTTTTTTCCTTATAATTCCATATATAAGTATATTTATATAGATAACCATATATACACATATATTCTTAATATGTATAATAAATCAAATCAAAAAAATCTTAATTATATCTATTCCTAGTGTAGGCCTATTTATGGAAATATTTACATATATAGGTATATTCCTTTAACAAGGAAAATACAACCAATAATAAGGATTTTTATTTAATATTAACAAAAACACAATAATAATAAAAATAATAATAACAAAAATGAATAAACCAATAATATGTATAGTGTATCATATTACACCATCTTTCTTTGGCCCTAGAAAATCTTACAAATATTCTAAAACACCATCAAATATCAATAATACATATAATTTACATATAACAAATATTTAGAAATTATTTGTCAATTCCTAAAAATAAATAAGAAATATTTGTACACACATAAAATATGTCTACATGGTCGTCCTTGGTCTCACTACACGCCCACATAGGCTTGAATTCGGTTTGGGCCCAGTTCAGACTGATTGGGTAAAACCGGGTCATCTAAAAATCAATATATTAAATAATAACTAATTAAATGATTTAAATGAGTCTTTCCACAACTTGGCCGGGTTTTCCTAGTTCGGGCATTACTATGGCTAGACCTCCCCTAGCATGGCTAATACACTAGTCAAGGCTCACTGCTACATCTTCTGTGCCACAATTTCTAGACGTCTTGTGCTCCAAAACTCAACAATGGCTAAGGTCATATTTAATAATAATTCAATAAAAAAATACTCATAAATTCCATAAAATCCTATTTAAATCAAATAAATAGTAAAAAAAATTAAAAATTCAGGGGTGTTACAGTCGTCCCAACAGGATGTTGTAGTTGACGTTTACATCCACAATGTAGTAAGTCATTTCGGTCTGGAGATCGCCGATGTGACACTTCAAGCGGATCTTCCCCAGTGGCTCACTCTTACTGGCGTTGAAGTCACTGATGGTAGTGTAAGACGATGTCAGGCGATGCATCAGGATCCCCAACGTCTGAAGTAGAGTTCGGGGGATGATGCTGAAAAAAGACCCAGGGTCAATTTGTATTCGATCCACCTTGATGGCACCGACATACCCTGTGTAATACATGAAGAACAGATGGCAACTCTAGAGGGGGGGTGAATAGAGTTATAGCAATAATAGCCAATTAAAAAATCAACTCTTTTACAATCTAAAATTAATCAGAGTAAATACGGAAAATAAATAAGGAGCAAGAGAGCATACGCAAACACAGCCGATTTTAACCTGGTTTCCCTCGTGGAGGACTAGTCCAGGCCTGAGAACTCTAGCTCAGGATTAAATCCACTATTTGTGAAATAGTAGTTACACCCCGTGCCTTTTCTTCAGAAGAGCACGTCAACTTCTTACAATGGATCGCAGTGGCGATGCTTGGAATTTTCCAAGCTACTTCTTGAACTCTTGCACAAGACTCCTAACTTAGAGATGCTGAGCACTCGAGACTTAGGAAACTTGTGGCTAGTAGATGAAGAAGGGTATGGCTTATATTGAGCTTAAGAGAGAAGAGAAGAGAAGATTGGATGATTGAAAATGAGAGAATTCTTGGCCTATTTATAGGGTTTTAACAGGCAGAATTCGGCCAGAATTCTGGTAGGAATTTTCAAAAATTTGGCCGTTGGACAACTAGCAACCAGCCAACCCTAAAAATTAGGGTGCTAATTTTTAGGGGATAGAGTTCAGCCTGAACTCTGTGTGGAGGCAGAGTTCGGCCCAAACTCTGTCTCCAGAGCACAGAATGGGTCCAAGGGTCAGTGGGCTGATTTTGGATGTGGAGCTTTATGGATTTGGATAGGTTTATGGGTTGAGTCTCAAGAGCCCAGCATAACTCAGCTTACAATCATTCTAGACTCAATAAAATATAAAAGTACAGACTCGAAAAACGACTCGCATCTGCAAAAAATGAGTTGTCGTCTGGCTTGAGCTGGATGCAGTCGTCGTGTGTCGTATTGAATTATCACAAGTATTATTTAGTCAATGTTATCAATATTTGGTTGACTGTGACTTTGTGTCAACAATCTCCCCCATATTGATAAATGACAAAATAATAATTGTATATTCAATATTCATACCTGGACACATATAGCTCCCCCATAATTAGTGCCGAGCTTAAGAATAGCTCTCCCATAAACAATGCTGTGAATCTTGTTGGCCTGTTAATAATATTCTTCCAAAAGCACATATAAACCAAATAGAACAGAATATACACATATCTTCCCTTTTTGGCATTTAGCAATATGAGATATATAAATAATAACAGGCAAACACACCAAAAAGAGAAGAAACTGCATATAAACTAAGATAATAACCAAGAGTCATAATAACATAGAAACTGATAATAGTACTGCCAAAGTCTCAAAAGCATAACTCATAATAAGTCTACTACAAATCAAGTACATAAAAGTAACTAAATCAAAATGCATAAACCATAATCTAAGATCCTCAGTAGCATCATCAAAAGTAGTCCATATCCATCATCGAGCATGAGAGGGCCCGGCACCGTCCGATGGATCAGAAAAAGAGCGACGTGGGTCCACAAATGCCGCATCCGGATCCATGTAGCGACGAACCCAAGGGTCATTAATATGAAATCCCTCACGATCTGGGTCTTGCTCCATAGGAATGGGCATGGTAGGATGGCGAGACATGGAATACCGAATATCATGCAGCGAGTTACTGATAGCACTCATCTGCAAAGTAGTCCGATAATCCAGCTGAGTCCATCGATCGTCCTCCAAAGTGAAACGATCTCGGAACATGGCCTGAAGAGACTCGAGAGTGGCAGAAGGAGGAGGAGGATCCTGTCCGAGAGGAGGGGCATCTGGCTCATCATCAGAATGCTCAGACACTACTGGTGAGCCAATGGCCGCCTGAAGCCTCCTTGCCTTAGAGAGAAAGGCAGGAGCAGGTAAGAATGGACACTCATCAAGGGGTACATGGAACGCACAAAAGATCATAGGAAGGTATAATGCATAAACCAAAGATCTTGGTTTCTTCCTACAGTTGATCATCCAATCCGTCATTGTGCGTGGAAGGTTAAAGGGAACATGGAAGTGGAGATGGTACAATGTTGAGATCTCAAAATAAGTGACTTCATCGGTAGAACCCGCTTTGGGTAGAATGGTGTTGAAAATGATCCGATGAAGCGCATAGAAATAAGGATTGAGGAATTTTGCCAAAAGCTTACGAGGACGTGTGTTAGGGCTACACAGGTCGTCCTTGAAGCTTTCTAGTGAAATCCCTTCGGGAAAGATAAAGGATCTAGCTTCTACAAGCTTTTTCCAAGAATTTGTCTCTTGAAGTTCAAGATATTCGGCCAATTCAAAATCATCAAAGGAGATATCAATTCCCGCAACTCGTGAATAAATATGAGTGTCATCATGGGTCAAGTTGCAGTAAAACATTTGAATGGCACTACGATAAATGACCGAATTTGAGGTAACGAGTTCATCAAGACAAAGGTCATGAAATAGTGCATCATATTGTGAGAATATGGTAAAGTTGATAGGGTGTCCCGCAAATACTGGACGTGTCCGAAAATCACTAAACCAATCATTTGAGGCGTCTAGTGATACAAAAATTCGGTCGTCGTAAGTGTTTGGATCATTGGGACGAGGAGGATTGAACAACGGATGGATTTGTTGTTCAATGGCCGGTGCAACGGGTGGTGCAATGGGCGGTTCAACGCGTGGAGGAGCATTCGACGAGGATGCTCCCTCTGTCCGAAGTCTCTTTCCGCGGTTGAACAAACGAGGAGCCATAACACAATAGATAATAAAAGAGATTGAGATATAGAAAAGTAAGGAATTATACCTCAAACTAGTGATGAACTATGGAAGAGAATTGAAAAATAATCCTTCTCCTTGAGTTTGGGGAAGAATGGAGCACAAAAGAGGATAAAGTAGGGTTAGGGTTTTGAGAGAATTGTGTTTGAGAAGGTGAAAAGGTGGTAAGAAGGAAGGAGAGGGAAGAGAAACCGAATATAGGGGAAGGGTTTCTCTTGGTCGGGTCAATTAATGACCATTGGATCAATATTTTGATCAACGGCTGGGGCTGTTCCCGGTTCTGGAACAGTCGAGCCGAATTCGGCCCGAACTCTGGTAGGAGCAGAGTTCGGCCCGAATTCCAGATCCTGGTCACAGAATAGGAATTAGGCAGAAACAGAAAAATATTGGTTAAGTAATAGACAAACCAATATAAGATATGAGTATAAAGATAGGAAAGACCCAAAAAGTAAACAAAAGAATAACAGAAAGTGCGTTTGAAGCAGCAATATGAAATTGAAATCATAGTATATCAGCATGTGATAAATGAAAATGAACCATATAATAAACAAGGAATTATATCATAATTCAATATTTTGAAGCTGCCATGGGTTAGCTGCAGGGGCCGAATCCCAGCTAGCAGTAGTCCTGAGGACTATTGCACCGTGTCGCTTAGGCTTTTACGCCTTGTTGTCAGAATGACCCTTTTAGCTTGTACCCATAGCAAGTTCATCATAATAGAATCAAGATATACTCGATATTTACGCAGGTTTATCTTAATTTACAATGCTTCATCTAAGATTCCAAGTTCACGACAAAGAAAGTTGAAGCGCTCTTCGGATAATGGTTTTGTGAAGAAGTCTGCTAACTGATGATCAGTGTCAATAAATTCTAAGTTAATCGTGCCATTTTGCTGATGATCACGCAAAAAGTGATGACGAATTTCAGTGTGCTTCGTGCGTGAGTGACAAATGGGGTTCTTAGTCAGATTTATAGCACTAGTGTTGTCGCAAAAGATTGGAATATGCATGAAAGATAAATTATAGTCTTCAAGGGTTTACTTCATCTACAGAATTTGTGCACAACAACGCCCAGCTGCGATGTATTCAGCTTCTGTTGTGGATAGTGCAACAGAATTCTGCTTCTTGCTAAACCAAGAGACTAAAGCTTTTCCTAATAAATGACACGTACCGCTCGTACTTTTACGGTCGACCTTGCATCTGGCGAAGTCAGCATCGGAGTAAACAATGAGGTCAAATGATGTTGACTTGGAATACCATAGGCCCACTGTAACTGTACCCTTAAGGTATCAAAAGATACGCTTAACCGCGGTCATGTGTGATTCTTTAGGATTTGCTTGATATCTAGCACACAGGCAAACGCTAAACATAATATCAGGGTGACTTGCAGTAAGATAAAGTAGACTGCCTATCATACCTCGATACTTACGTTGATCTACGGGTTTGCCACTATCATCTGGTTCAAGTTTGGTTGAAGTAGCCATAGGAGTGCTGATTGGTTTGACGTTGTCAAGGTCGAATTTCTTCAGCATGTCCTTTGTATACTTCGACTGACAGATGAAGGTTCCATTTGACATTTGTTTGACTTGTAGCCCAAAAAAGTAGTTGAGCTCCCCCCATCATGCTCATCTCAAACTCGGTCTGTATACACTTGGCAAAATTTTGACAAAGGATTTCATCAGTGGAACCAAATATAATATCATCTACATATATTTGTACTAAAAGAATAGTGTCTTTGAAAGATTTTATGAAAAGTATAGTGTCAATTTTCCCTTTTGAAAAACCTTTCTCAAGCAAGAAATTGCTTAGCCGTTCATACCAAGCTCTAGGGGCTTGTTTGAGGCCATACAGCGCTTTCTTTAGCTTGAACACGTGGAAGGGAAATTTGTGATTTTCAAAGCCAGGGGGTTATTTTACATAAACTTCCTCCTTAATAAAACCATTCAAGAAAGCACTTTTAACATCCATTTGAAATAATTTGAAATTTTTGAAAATTTGCAAATGCACAAAGCATCCGAATGGATTCTAATCTAGCAACAGGAGCATACGTCTCATCGTAGTCGATACCTTCCTCTTGGTTGTATCCTTGGGCTACTAGACGAGCTTTGTTGCGTGTGACTGAACCATCTTCATTCACTTTGTTTCTAAAAACCCATTTAGTACCAATAATCGAGTGATTAGCCGGTCTAGGAACGAGTTTCCATACTTGGCTCCTCTCGAATTGGTTGAGTTCCTCTTGCATAGCAGAAATCCAAAATTCATCATTGAAAGCTTCTAGAATATTTTTCGGTTCAATTTGTGAAATAAAGGCAGTGCTAGCAATAAAGTCTCTTAATGATGATCAAGTAGTTACTCCACGTGAAACCTCGTCGATTACCAAATTTTCTGGATGTGATGGCTTGAAAGAGAATTTCTTTGGCAAGCTCTCCAGAGAATTTGTTTCGGTTGTGGTGTTCATTGGAGTAGACGTTGATGGCTCAACATCATCATCAAGAGTAGCTGCTGCACTGTTATCTTCATCAAAAGTCACATTTGTAGACTCTTCCACAATTAATGAGCGTTTGTTAAAAACTCTATATCCCTTGCTCTTGGCAGCATAGCCAAGGAAAATACCATCGTCAGCTTTGGCATCAAATTTGCCTAAGTTGTCTTTGGTGTTAAGGATAAAACATCTACAGCCAAAAACTCTAAAATAAGAAACATTTAGGGTTCTCCCAAACCAAAGCTCATAGGGTGTTTTCTTCGTAATAGGACGAATAAGCACCCTATTTAAAATGTGGCATGCTGTACTGACAGCTTCAGCCCAAAAGTATTTCGGAAGTAAAAACTTGTTCAACATGACTCTAGCCATATCGCCAAGAGTCCTATTCTTCCGCTCCATAACACCATTTTGTTGAGGAGTTCTTGGACAAGAAAACTCATGATCAAAACCATTGGAATCACAAAACTTTTCAAAATCAGAATTTTCGAACTCGCCTCCATGATCACTTCGGATTCGAGTAATCATGTAGCCTTTTTCGTTTTGAACTTTCTTAACAAAAATCTTGAAAACCGAAATAGCATCACTTTTATAAGTAAGAAAGAAAACCCAAGTAAATCTTGAAAAGTCATCAACAATAACAAAGACATAGAGTTTTCCACCAAGACTGGCTACTCTACTAGGGCCAAATAAATTCATATGGAGTAGTTGCAAGGGTCTAGTAGTGCTTACAGAGTTTATGGAATAAAAAGATGACTTGGTTGCCTTATTCAACTCACATTCGGCACATACGGTGTCCTTTTTGAATGTGATGTCGGACAAGCCTCTAACTAGCTTCTTGGTCGATAGCCTGGATATAGTATCCATATTGGCATGACCAAGATGCTGGTGCCATAGTAACCGTTCATCTTTGTGAGTATATAGGCATCTACCTGCATTGTTAGTATCTATAGACAAATAGAAAATATAAATATTATCCTCTCTTACCCCTTCAAAAACAATGTCTCCTGTTGACCTATCATAAATAAGGCATTTGTTTTGTCCAAAGTTAATGTCATATCCATGGTCAGCAAGATGACTGATGCTGAGCAGGTTATGCTTTAACTCGGTCACTAGGCAGACATCCTTTATTACGGGAGAGGGAGGATGACCAATATTACCATTACCTATAATATAACCTTTTAGGTTATTGCCGAAGGATACATATCCTTCTCTCTTCATCGATAGTGATGCGAAAAGATTTGCGTCTCCCGTCATATGCCGCGAGCATCCACTATCGAGAATCCACTTACTCTTAGTTGAGAAGGGAAGGTCCACCTACATCAAGAGTAGATGTGACCTTTGGTACCCAAGTTCTTGAGGGTCCTGAAGAGTTAGTTTTTGGAAACCATGCATATATCTTTCTATCCACTAATCTTCTAATTCTACATTGTGGTGAAATGTGTCCATGTAAACCACAATAAGTACATGTAGCATTCCTATTTATATTAGGAGCATGCTGACGATGTCTATAAGCAGAGTAATGAGGAGAAATGTGATGATATGTAGATTCAGCATGGTGATGATGACTATGTGGAGTGGTATGGTGATATTGTCTATATGGTATAGCATGATGATATTGTCTATATGGCATGACATGATGATTTCTATATGTAGAGTGATGTTGATTGTGTCTTTGTGCAACATGGTGATGATTGTATCTATGTGTAGCATGATGATTTTGTGACATATGATGATTATTTCTACGTGCATGTGGTTTGTGTCCTTTGTGAAAGTGTGTGTACATGTAAGCATGATTATGAGCAGCATGAGGATGACGTGGTTGACTAGTATGAGTGGTGTCATGCTTTGTGTGTGTCTCATGTGATTGGGTTTGTGGTTGAGCAACCTGTTTTTCCAATTTAGTCTCTAGTTTCTTAGAGACAGCTTGCAATTCAGTAATCTTAGCATTCAAACCATGCATCTTAGTAATAGAAATCTTGTGTCTACTCTTTTCTTCTGCAAGCTCCGTGTTGAGTGTTGTGATTTCTTGTGTTTGTTGTTCAATGCGTGCCTCGGCATCATGTAAGCTTATTTTAAGCTTAGATACCTCATCAGTGATATCCGTGGGTGTAGTGTCTCTAATGTTATCAAGTAATAGAGAAAGTCTTTGTATTTCGACTTCATGACTTTTGATTTTGTCCTTGGCATGTTTGTATTTACCAATGACCTTTTTGTGATCACTAAGTAAATCGGTGAAAGCATCGCCAAGTTCATCAAAAGTGAAGTCGTCAAGAGTTTCGTTTGATACCTTGTCGGACGTTGCCATTAGGCACACATTAGCCGTATCTTGAGGAGAGTTCTTTTCTTCCTCGGAGTCACTAGCTTCACTTTCATGCCAAATGCTTGTGTTGGCGTATTTCTTTGAGGAGGTCTTCTTGTATGGCTTCTCATAGCGGTTGCTCTTCTTCAAGAATGGACAGTCTTTTCGGACGTGTCCAGTCTTCTTGCAACCGTAGCAGGTTGGCTCTTCTTCTCCATCTTCTTGTGGTTCTTTCTTTCTTCGATTAAAGCGAAGGAATCTCTTGAAGTTGCGGACCACGAGAGCTTGATCATCATCTTCTGAGTTGTTGTCATCCGTCTCTTCGGGTTCAGCCCTTCGTCGGTGAGCTTTGAGTGCGATCTCCTTAGCCTTAGGAGCAGGCTCTTCGAAGTCCTTGAGGTCAAGCTCATTAGTCATTAGCTTTCCCATCAAGGTCTCTATGGACATGGTTGTGAGATCATTTCCTTCTATGATGGCTGTCACCTTAGGGTTCCAAATTTTTTGTAGCCCCCGAAGTAGCTTGCGAATCTTCTCGTGATTTGAATATTGCTTGCCAAGCGAAGACAGGGGGTTTATGATGTCGAGGAATCTTGTGAACATTTGTGTGATCGTCTCGTTTGGCTTCATCTTGAAAGCCTCGTATTCTTGAGTGAGACGGCTTATCTTTGATTCTTTGACTTGGGTGGTTCCTTCATGCGTCACTTCTAGAAGTTTCCATACTTCGTGAGATGTGGTGCATGTAGATACCCTGTTGAACTCATTCCTGTCTATAGCACAGAATAAAGCATTAATAGCTCTCGCATCTAGACTTGCATGTTTCTTCTCCTCGTCAGAATATTTGTCATATGATTTCTCAACGAGATCACCATTGACAACTATTCTGGCAGGCTTTTTGTAACCGTCAGTGACGATAGTCCACAGGTCAAAGTCTAGCGACTTGAGATAAAAGCTCATCCTTGTTTTCCAATACGTGTAGTTAGTTCCATCAAATATGGGAGGCCTATGAGTGGACTGTCCTTCACCGTGATTGGAAATTAAGGATTGTGTGGTTGCCATGGATCAGCTCTAGGATGTAAGTCCTTGTAAAGAGAACAGAGCTCTGATACCAATTGAAGAACAGATGGCAACTCTAGAGGGGGGTGAATAGAGTTATAGCAATAATAGCCAATTAAAAATTAACTCTTTCACAATCTAAAATTAATCAGAGTAAATGCGGAAAATAAATAAGGAGCAAGAGAGCATACGCAAACACAGCCGATTTTAACCTGGTTTCCCTCGTGGAGGACTAGTCCAGGCCTGAGAACTCTAGCTCAGGATTAAATCCACTATTTGTGAAATAGTAGTTACACCCCGTGCCTTTTCTTCAGAAGAGCACGTCAACTTCTTACAATGGATCGCAGTGGCGATGCTTGGAATTTTCCAAGCTACTTCTTGAACTCTTGCACAAGACTCCTAACTGAGAGATGCTGAGCACTCGAGACTTAGGAAACTTGTGGCTAGTAGATGAAGAAGGGTATGGCTTATATTGAGCTTAAGAGAGAAGAGAAGAGAAGATTGGATGATTAAAAATGAGAGAATTCTTGGCCTATTTATAGGGTTTTAACAGGCAGAATTCGGCCAGAATTCTGGTAGGAATTTTCAAAAATTTGGCCGTTGGACAACTAGCAACCAGCCAACCCTAAAAATTAGGGTACTGATTTTTAGGGGACAGAGTTCGGCCCGAACTCTGTGTGGAGGCAGAGTTCGGCCCGAACTCTGTATCCAAAGCACAGAATGGGTCCAAGGGTCAGTGGGCTAATTTTGGATTTGGAGCTTTATGGATTTGGATAGGTTTATGGGTTGAGTCTCAAGAGCCCAGCATAACTCAGCTTACAATTATTCTAGACTCAATAAAATATAAAAGTACAGACTCGAAAAATGACTCGCATCTGCAAAAAATGAGTTGTCGTCTGGCTTGAGCTGGATGTAGTCGTCGTGTGTCGTATTGAATTATCACAAGTATTATTTAGTCAATGTTATCAATATTTGGTTGACTGTGACTTTGTGTCAACAATACAGGGGTCTGTTGTGCCTGTTGTTCTTGACCAGCATATCATGTTGAGTAAATGTGATGTTGGGGACGATCTTCCCCATATTATGGTAGTACGGACATATTGTAGGATCGTCGTCGGACTGCTTGACCTGACTGATGAAAGACTCGGCGTCCTTCAGGGCTTCGCAGAAAGCCTCCCGAGTGTCTTTGGATAGGCGGAGGAGCTCAAATAGGAAAAGCCGTGCTGGAGTACTGGCCAGTTGTGCCAGTATGTCGAAGTTATGGGGCTTGGCTAACCCCGGAGTATTATCTTTTCGAAGAGGCATGTCGAAGCGGGCCTCCTTCTGCTTTTGTTTATCAGCTGTTGGAGGTTGGGATGAACCTTCTCCTTGGATAGTTGTGGTGATGATAGGAGGCGTCACTTCGGAAGGAGCCTCCTCTGGTTGGGCGTTCTGCTGTGAACGCGTTTGTATGGGCAGTGCTTCTTCAAGGGAGGAAGTCACCATTCGGCAAGACTTGGTCTTCTTGCCTTTGCTTTTGGAGGTAGAGGTTACCCCCGGTTGAGTCAGCTCTGGAACGAGATCCGGGTGAACCCACATGATCTCTCCCTTGGATGTTGTGAGTGGTGTGATCCCACCCACATTGTCACGGCTTGGTGGAAGGTTGACTACTTCTATTGTCGCCTTTGGGATGGGGACGACGCCATCTTGAGCCGTGGTAGGCGGTAAGGTACCGAACTGGAGCGACACCACATTGGCCGAGATTGTCTTCTCCTCGTAATCGACTGAGATGACATTCGCATTGATCATGCGATGTATGTAGTCTTTGAGGATATAGCAGTCTTTAGTTGGATGTCCAACGAACCGATGGTAGTGACAATACCTCGGGTCGCCAACTCTGCCTACTTCGTCAGGACGCTTGGAATCAGGCAACTTGATTTTGTCGCTCTGCTTTAGCATCTCAAAGAGCTGTAGGGTATCCTCATCGTGGAAGGAGTACACCATCTTTGGTCATGGTACGGTAGGAGGCCTCTGGGCAGGACCCTGCGTGATATTAGATGCACTGACAGTCAACGCCTGCTTCCCTTTCGCTTCGCGGCTGCTACTGCGGGTCGTAGGTCGTTTCCCTTTGTCGTCAAAGGTGGGAAAGTTAACCCCCAGAAGGCGAGTGTTACGCGCCTTCTTCTCAGCAGCTTCGGCTTCAATGATCAACGAACTCCAATCGGGCGGGGGAGTAGAGTTGAGCCAGAGCTTGGTCGCGGGGATCATTTTCATGCTGCATGAGTCGATGAGTGCATGTTCCGGCATGCCTGGAGGCAAATTTAGGCATGCTTATCAGAAATGCTCGATGAATTCTCGACAGTCTCCATCTCAGTCTGTCGCACTTCTATTAGAGACGACACGGTCATGTCTCTCCTTCCGTCGTAGAACCGATCGAGGAAGAGGCGTGTCAAATCATCGAAGAATAATATGGAGCTGTCAGGGAGACTGTAGTACCAGTCATAGGTGACTCCCTTCAGAGCCCCGACAAACAGGCTCATGAGTAGGGCATCTTCCTTTGGGGGATGTCCCGTCTGAGACTAGAAGTAGGTCAAGTACCGACGAGGAGAATCCTTCCCGTCGTATGGCGTCAGTATATGTGGTTTATACTTGGGAGAATAAACCACCTTGTTCCACTCAAGAGGGTAGGATTGAGGAAGCCCCAACTTTTGACGTTCTTTCTGCCTGTTTTGGGCCTCGAAGCGTTCACGTAGGTCTCTGATCATCTCGGCCAAGTCTTCTGTCGAGCTGGGAGTAGGTAAAGACGGTACGGCCTGAAACTGTATATTGGAAGGAGCTGATGTTCGCGGTGCGGTGTGGTGTTCCTCCCCTTAAGATACCCGTTGAGGGGGTATACTTAATTCTCCGTTGGCCCTTGGATCTGGGCTGGTGGAGACAGGTGCCTTTGTCAGAGTGGTTCGAATGTCGAACACCGCCTGGATCAGGATCTGCATGGAGGCAGAAAGAGTTTTAAGACTCCCCTCAAGGGTGTCTATGCGCTGTACAATGTCCAGCACTAGAGCGTCTGATTCTCCTTCATCACTACCCCTGCCATGTAAGCTATCATGACATGGGTGAAAGTGGATGGATTGGTCGAGGCTTCGCTTTTGACCTTGTTTTCCTGTGGAGGGGCTTCTTCTTCTGAGGCCTCATGTTGGCTAGCCCCAGCTACGTCAGGGTCGGTTTGTCGAAGCGCTTCTTCATCTTCGAGGGGAGGGTTGTCAGAGGCTTGACTACCCCCAGTTGTGGCTTCTGTCAGGGCCTTGATCCTTGCTCGGGTGCATTCGCAAACCCTGGGGACGGGACCACTGTTTTGCTCTTCCTCAGCTGAGTCTTGGATGCAGAGGTTGAGGAGTTGGTGGTTGTCTTTCTTACGAATGAGTAGGAATTGGAGACAATATGACAGGAAGCGATCTTGGGCTCCGCTTCGTCTTTAATTGGCACTTTCTTTTCGAGGCGACGTCGAATAGGTGCCGTAGATTGTAGTCGCTGAAACACGGACTGCCTCTGTAGTGGAGTCACTGTTTTGCAATAACAACAGTTGATGGTGACCATAGCACAGGTGTACCCTACGAGGGGCACATTGTACTTATTGGTCAGCTCTTCTGATCTGTGTTTGTGACTGATCACATTACGCAAATATCGACGGTGCATCTGCCAATGTGTCGCATCCTCTTTGGCCCGCCTACTGAGTTCTTCGAGGCGTAAATGGCTGCTTTGATTTAGCCGAATATGAGAAGATTGATTCATTGGCATTAATGTAAATTTATTGTACTGAATTCGGAGAGACTGACACTTGGCGCATGGGTTTGATCTTTCCGGCCTATAAATAGCAGTGTGAAGAGTAGTTTGTTTCTCGTTTCACTTTTCTTCCCGAATGGAGATGAACTCGGTCGATCCTCCTCATTGGCGAGACGTTGCATTGTGGGTTGCCGATCTCCTCATTCGAAGAAGCTTTGACAATAAACTAATTCATAAGAGTGAGATGTGTAGAGTTGATATGTTCAAACCCATTGCTGGCAGTATTCTTCTACGAGACGACATTGAGTGTTAAGTTGAATACATGGTTTGGGTTTGATGTGCCCAAGCCTCATTGTGATGGAAGAGCCTCAGGCTGGCAGATGCACATGTACGTTGATGATGAAGTGATTCGCTCTGACGGGGTGGAGTGATGCGCTGGCAGAGCAATGCGCCAGGTTGAGATGATGTGCCTAGCTGAGACATCAGAGTGATGTGCCTAGTTGAGTGTAGGCTGTTACAAAGTCTTCAATTGGCATCATGTTTTCGAGATGATGCCGGACATGTGCAGCAGGTTGCAGTCGCTGGAACACAGACTGCCTTGGTAGTGGGGCCACTATTTTGCGACTGTTTGCAAAAACAAAAGTTGATCTTTATTTCAACAAACTTTGTAAAGAAGATTACAAGAATTCTGGGAAAGTACAACTATAGGAATCCGATCTGAATGACGATCGCTTTATCCCTTGGACGATATGAACTTTGAAGACGGTAGCCTCTGAAGATTGCAGCAGCACTTTGGCAAGAACTCCTGATCTCTGGTGATGATTTCTGATATATATGTATGTGTTCCCCTCTAGGAAGGACTTGAAACTCTATTTATAGAGTTCTAGAAATAACTACTTTTTAGTTATTCTGGACTGCGCAAGATGGATTGCACATGCGTTGGATTGCGCAGGCAATGAACTGCACAGGCAGCTACTCGATCGTGGACCATCTGTATGTGACGCGTGGCATTATTTGATTGAAATGCGCTTGATTGTGTACAGACGGTTGCCACATGGTGAGTAATTAATGGCATGAAGGCCACGTGTATATTGTCAGTTGTCTTGATGAAGTGCGCCACCTGAATTGCGCTGGCTTCGGATTGTGCTGGGCTGGACCGCGCTGGGATAGATTGCGCTGCAGAGAGTCTGGCCGATTGCGCTGCATATACAGCTGTCCTCGAGCGCTGTGCTGCACGATAAATGAACAGTTTCCTCGTTCTCCGTGCTGTCAGTTGTCAGAAGATCTGATTCTCTGTCAGGTAATGATGACGAGGCCACGTCAGCTCGCGCACTTGGATGAGTGCGCAGTTCATCCTGCACAATCGAATTGTTGCGTAATCTGTCTTCTGCGCAGTTCATTTGAAGGACGCATAATTTAATTTTTATGACGTCTTTGATGGGTGCAACTTGATTTTTAGGACCTACAAGACCCCCTTCAAAGTTTTCGAAGTTTGAAAATAGTCAAAACTTCGAAATACTTTGAATTTTGATTTTTAAATCAAGTTGCGCATATGTGACCTGTCTGCACAATCAGAGGAATTAGTCTCTGTTTATTCGGCGCAATCTGGGGAGTTTGTTTATTTTGGAAAACTATAAATAGTTCTCAGTTCTCTCTCTACCATTCTTTACTTGCTTTCAAACTTTCAAAAGAGAAAACTTCCCGAGCTTTCCTGACTCTTCTTCTTCTTCCCGTCGATCTCAATGGCTCCAAAGCGCTCCGTCGTCGAGAAAGGCAAGGCCCCCGTCGAGTCTTCGACTCGGGCTGTGCCGCGCCCTTCTCGACATGAAGTTGCTCATCCAGCACTGCAAGGTAGTAAACCAGATCGAAAGACCCTTTTTAGGGTTCTTTAACACTGTTGATCATTCGAACCTGTCTCTTTTTAGAGATTTGGTCATACTGCGCCGCCCTGTTTAGGGTTTCAGTTGCAAAAACCCAACAGTTTTTATTTTTATGAAGACTATTTTCTTGCGCAATCGGTTAGAACGCGCTGACAAAAGTCAGCGCAGTCTGCTGATTTGCGCAAGGCTGTCCAGCACAAACTGATGCTTTGTGCAAGTTATTCAGCACAATCTGATGACTTGCGCAAGAGGATGTGTTGGCGTAACTGGACAGTTTGCGCATAGAAGCTATTGTTGCGCAATCTGATGCTTGCACAATCTGATGCTTGCGTAATTTGCTGACAGAATCTTTGATTTTACTTGTACTGACTATTTTTTCTGTTTGATGCAGTTAACATCAGAGAGGACCCTGAGTATGAAATATTTGCAGGGTCCCTTGCTGAGCCGGAATTTAAAGAAGATTTGTCCCATGTGCTCTTTCCACAATATGCTCTGCCATCCTCCCGCCAAGCTATCTTGGTAGCTCAGGACAATGCGACTTTGTTAAGTTTGATGAATGGGCAGCCCCTACAGTCTGCGGATGCCATTACCCACAAGAAACATGTTCTTATTTGGCGAAGCCATTGACAAGAGTTCTCAGCCAAGACCCCGTGTTGAGCAGAGACTCTTCCAAAGAAAGGAGAAACTAATCCTGTTACCGGACATTGCTAGATGCCTCCCTCTAGCCCGTTATGCCCATGCAAGCCATCCTAGGAGGATGGACTGGGATATTACTCCCTCCAATAGGCAAGGACAGGAAAGATCTATGTAAAGAAACGCCCAAACAACAGAGACATGTTCTATAGCTCCTCTGAGCGACATAGCACTTTACTCAGAGGGTTGAAGCCAGGCTGTATCCCTCCAGAGAACTCTTCTTTGCTGCTGCCGGTGAGGACACCAATCTTTGCTAATGAATACGCAAAGGCTGAGGGCAGATACCCGGATCAAGACATCCGGCTGACCGATCTGGTGAACCCAGACAACAGAAGGTGGAACTGCATAGCCAACTGGATATTGGCTCAGTTCGAAGACAAGCTTAAAGAGATCGAGCTATATCATGCGGTATATGCTACTGTGTATGGATTCCTCCCAAACCCTCATCTGTTTCTGGCCTTGGCAGAGAGGTACAATTATAGAACAGGAACATTCATGACACCCTGCGGGAAGATTGGATTAGCCCTCCATGAGATGAAGTACATCTCGTGCCTACCAACGGAAGACTTCCCTTATGAGGAGTATGTTCCCACAAACGACGAGTTAGACAGACTACGTCGAGAAAATGCAGAGATGGTGGCTGTTTTCGATGAACTATTGTGCCATTACAACATATGCTTCCTGTACTATAAGAGCGGCTCTTCCGGCACCTGTTATTCATCAAAATGGTTACCTTATCTTTTTCTTAATCATATTATTGAGAAAAAGACTAAGGATTATGACACATGCAACCCGACTTTCTTCCAATACCTCAGCCACAGCGAAGTAATAAGACTGGTGGAAGAGAATAAGAAAATGGATATCAAAGTTAATGATGAACATCAATACCCTCCACTCAAGACAGGAGATTTTGTCGAGAGTTTTATAAGAATGGGCTACAGGCCCATGTCAAGAGAAGCCCAGCTGGCGAATTTTCTGACATACTGGCTCCGTCGATTCGTCATACCCGGAGCAAGTGCCGTGGACCGCTTCCACCGCGGCGTACTTTTTGCTGCTGTCCGGTTAGTCTTCGGCTACCGGATGGATTTGCTGACAGCGATGACCTGTAGAGTAAATGCAGGTCTTCGTCTTTATGTTGACTCCATGATCAAATGGAAGGGTGAGAAGGGGAACTTCCCTCGACTAGAGTTGCCTTACACCTATTTATTCGGGTGGTTGCTTCTGCACCACCCGTCATTGATGAATCCCGACATGGGAGCAGTCAGCGGCAGCTTTCTGCGAAGATTCTCCCGGAGTAAGTGGGTATACACTAGTCTGAAGGACTACAGACATATATTGAACCTTGGAAAGGGATGGAATTTTTACTGCGTTGCCCCTCCAGCCGGTTACGAACATATGTCGACAAATTTAGTTGACCTTGGAAGACAGCCGTTGGGTCGGGCAGCATTTGACTGGCTGAGGACGATCAGACCGTCCCACTTGGTATATAGATTTGAAGAGGAGTGTTATCTGGAACCATATCTGCCAAGTCGCTTCGCTCGTCAATTTGGTTACGACCAGTTCCATGTAGGTAACGCTATAACTTGTCTACAAGGAAAGGGGTATCTGATTGATGGTGCCAGAGCATGGGCCTACTACAACGTTCGAGACACAAGGACAGTGTTCTCGATGCCAACCAAGAATGATCATGGCCCTAGAATGTTATATACATATTCACTGTTTTACACAGCTGCAAATACTTTTGCCGAGAACTTTAATCTGGTAGATAGCTTCGCGACGGCGACGCGTTTGAAGAAAGGAGCGACTGCTATGCTAGCTCCAGGAAATGATGAACAACATGAACCAGTGGATGATCCCTTGGAAGCCTCAAGGGAGGCTAACTTCCGTGAGGAGGTTAATGAACCACTGAGAATTTTTTTGAAAGTTGTTAAGTCTCCGGCCAGGGAGAGGAAAAGAAGGATTAATGAGCCTTCCTCCCCGGTTGCCAAGAAGAAACTCCTCTTAGACCCGTCAGAGAAAGTCACTACCAGGTCGCAGTCTCGGCAACTGGCCGAGTCGACCCGAGAAGAAGCGACCACACCGACTTCTCTTCCACAGCGGGTTGATGTGGTAAATGTTGAGAGTCCAGAGAGACCTCTTCATCGAAAGAAACTAGCTTTTAAGAAAGGAAAGAAGGTGATCCTGTCCTCGGTGGTGGCCAGTACTGCTGCTGGAATTATTATGTCACCTCCTACTCCTGTCTCTGAGTCTAGGCCTGAAACTCCTAGTCCAGAACAGAGGGACGAGACTGATCAGAGAGAGGAGGCTGCAGAGCCTAGGGAGGATATTGTAGAGGAGGAGCATGAAGCTCTACGATCTTCTTCACCGGCGGTAGAAACTACTCAGAATCCTGTTACACCAGGAACAATCCGCGAAGAGGAGGATCGTTTAATGATTGACGCATTAAATGATTGTGACTTCGGTCTACAAGATGATGTTGATCATACCGCTGCAACTGCCAGCGAGGAAGCACCTGAGGATAGCATGAGTACTGAAGATACATCAATAAAGGTTATTGATGATACTTTCAATCAAGAAGAGGACATCGATGTCCATAAATCTCCTGAAGCTGTTGAAGACACACTAGCTCCTGAAAAGGATGTTGAGGTGGATGTGTCTCCTGAAAAGAATGTGGCAAGGAAGTAGCGCTGGAGAAAGCTACTACCGCTGATCCCAAAGGTATTAAATAAAATTATCATTCTTCTTTTCATAGATTAATGGCTGACATCTCTATTTTTGACCCATGTAGAAATCGAATCATCTCCGGTTCCTCCTTGCACTGATATAGTACCGATAACGGTTATCGCTAGCGGCAGCCGACATCTGTCGGGCGGTTCTGAGGCCGGAAGTAGCCAGGCAGTAATGTCTGAGGCTACCTCTGCTAGACTGGAATCTGTACCAACAGACGAAAGGCTTATTGCTGGGGCGAGTCATGGTAAGATTGCCTTTGAACTTTTGATCCTTTTTAATTAATTGTTAATGACAACAACAATCAATGATAGGTTCATTTGTCCTTGCAGAAGAACAACCGGGAGGAGCGACCTGTTCTACTTTAGCTCCTTTGTTTAAAGAACCCTCTATTCAAGTGCAAGAATGTTCATCTGCACAGGCACATGCTGCTTCATCATCAACGGGAGTAGCTGCTACCCCTGGTGCTTTGGCAACTAACCAATTTATCATTAGTTCTTTCAGCAACCTGTTCTTTAATACATTGGGACCCCTAGTAGATAGGGTACTAGAGAAAGAAGTTGTTGATTTCACTACTGTTAGAAGCCCAACTTCTCATTTGATAAATGCCATCCGAGGTCAAGGAGATGAAGCTCAAGCTGTTTTTCTTGAGCACATACTAGATGAGCTAGAAGCATCGATTAAGATCTACAAAGATCTTAATCGAGGGGAAGTAGAATCCTTAGTACAAGCTGAATTTGAAAGGATGTCTCAAGAAGTTGCCATTGAGAAGGCTAATTTCCAGACTTTCATAGACACTTATACTGCCAAGGCTTCAGAATATGATTCTCAAATGGAGATAGCCACCTCTGCTGCTGGAGAGAAGGAGGAAAAAGTTACTGAGTTGAAAGCGAAATCTGTTCGTCTTCAAGAGGAGATTGCCCGTCTCCAAGAAGAGTTGAAACTGGTACAGTATACTCTAGAAGATGAAGTCACACAGCATCAAGCTGCCACTCAGCAACTGGACATTCTGACTCAGGAACGAAATGAATATATCACGACTCATCAGGCTGAAATCTCCCGCCGCTTAGTGACCTTACCGACTTTTAATGAAAAGTCTGGAATGGAGGAAGCCAGGAGGCGAGTGATAGAATCCCGTGAGGAGCGATTGAAATCTTTAAAGCAGCAGATGGTTAACTTGATGACACCACCGACCGAATAGAAAGATTTTCTGTATCTTCTTGTTTTGTAATATGTATCTTTGTAATGTCTTTCATCTTTGATCAATAAAAAGATATTTTTTGTGGCTCTATTATTTGTCTCATATCTTATTAAGATATAAATAATAGCGATAAAAAATATATTCAGAGGTGCAAGACATGATATATTTCTTGATTCTGGAAAATAATCATATTCAATAATATCTGCTCAGAGGTAATATGGACGTGGCAAATATAATTTATCGAATATCATTATTTCAATAGACACTTAATCAAAGATAACAAGTTGCTGATATGAACAAAATAGATGATGTGAACGAAACAAATGAACGAAATGAATCGTCGGGATGAATGTGACGAACGGGTGAACCGTCAAATGAATTAAATGAACGGATGAACCGTCAAATGAATGTAATGAACGGGTAAACCGTCGGATGATGAACAGGCGAACCGTCGGATCAATGTGATGAACGGGTAAACCGTCGGATGATGAACGGGTGAACCGTCGGATGAATGTGATGAACGGGTAAACCGTCAGATGAATGGAATGAACGGGTGAACCGTCGGATGGATGGAATGAACGGGTGAACCGTCGGATGAATGTGATGAACGGGTAAACCGTCGGATTGGATGTGATGAACAGGCGAACCGTCGGATGGATGGAATGAACGGGTGAACCGTCGGATGAATATGATGAACGGGTAAACCGTCTGATTGGATGTGATGAACAGGCGAACCTTCGGATGATGAATGGGCGAACCGTCAGATGGATGTGTGAATATAATGAACGGACGAACCGTCAAAAGGATATGATGAACGGACGAACCGTCAGATGGATGAGATGAACGGGTAAACCGTCGAATGGATGTGTCGCTTCATTGTTTTAAGAATCTATGCCTATAAATAAGACAGAAATTAGATGGAATGGTCACTTTCGCTTTTCAACATAAAGATGTCATCTGGAGATGCATCCAAGAAGGCTGAAATCTCCCCGAAGGTTGAAGTAGGTACTAGGGAACATCCAGTCGAACCGGCTCAACCAAAGCAAATAGCAGCGGGCGAAGGTTCGTCTGCCCCCAAACCGTCAAAGGATATCTTGGACTTCCTTCTTGAACCAGGGAAGACTGAAGAAGAAGAAGAAGCCATGAGGATGGCTGCTTGCAAATTCCTGGTGGGTTCGAGCAAGAGTGTTCTCGGCTCTTTTGCTAATCATGTTTTTGATAAGGACGGTAGTGGCCCGCGTCCCAATTTTGAGAAGGATGATAGTGACCTTCCTTGAAATTATGTACTATCATTCAAGATGAAATAAAAATGAATTTTATTTATGAACTTGTCTGATGATTACAAGCAATGTCTGTTACATTTATACATAATACTTTTTGGGGAACTTGCCATTGATAGGCATCATTGCAACTCGACCGTCTAGCTCTGTGAGTTGATAGGCTTCATTTGAAAAGACTTTGCTTACAATGTAAGGCCCTTCCCACTTTGCATCGAACTTGCCTTTGCTCGAGTGAGTCATAGTCATAGGACGTCTGACGGTTAGAATAAGCTCTCCTTTCTGAAAGGCTCTGACCTTAACTTTGCGGTTGAAAGTCTTTGAGATGCGGGCTTGGTATAACTCAATATGCTGTTGAGCCATTAACCGCTTCTTATCGAGCGCCTCCAATTCTTGAAGTCGGAGAAGATCGTTGTTTTCTGTCGTGAGTTCATTGGCGATAGCAATCCTCAAAGACGGAATTTGAAGTTCCAGGGGTAGAACTTCTTCACAGCCGTATACCAAAGAAAAGGGTGTACAGCCTGTAGGGTTGCGGACCGTAGTGCGGTAGGCCCAAAGACATTCTCCAATCTTGTCACTCCAGTTTCGTTTGTTAGTGGATACAAACTTCTTGAGGAGCTTGATGATAGTCTTGTTGAAAGCTTCAGCTAAACCATTAGCAGCAGGATTGTAGGCTGTCGAAGCGACATTGTCAATCCGATGATCGTCACAGAACCTTGTGAACTTTTGGCTGATGAATTGAGGTCCGTTGTCATGGATGATTCGTCGAGGTACACCAAATCTATAAATGACATGGTGTTTGACGAAGTTGATGACGCTGCTGGTTTTGACTTTAGCCAATGGTATAGCTTTGGCCCACTTAGAGAAGTAGTCGGTTATTGCCAGTATGAACCGATGTCCTCTAGAAGAAGGAGGATTGATGGGACCTATGATGTCTATGCCCCAAGCTTCAAAAGGCCAGGAAGCAGCAGTCAGATGGAGGAATTCTGATGGTTGATGAATAAAATCTGTGTGGATTTGACAAGCTCGACATTTTCTCGCATATTCGATGGCGTCAGATACCATAGAGGGCCAGTAGTAACCCATGCATCGGATGCGATCCTGCAGTTTAGGACCGGGTTGATGTGCTCCGCAGACACCATCGTGAGCTTCACGCAGTACTTGCTTTGCTTCATCACCAGCAAGATAGCGCAAGAGTAAGCCGTCATAAGTTCGCCGGTAAAGAGTTTTAGTGGTCTGATTGTAGTAGAATCGGAGAGACCGCCGACGAATACTCGTAGCCTCCTTGGGATCTTCAGGGAGTATGTCATGGACCACGAAGTCGATGAAGGGAGTTCTCCAATCTTCACTAGTAACATTGACTTCAGTAAGATTACTGAACTCAATATTACGATTGTTTTCGACGCAGAACAATTCTCGATTAGAGATCACCACCACCTGCTGTCTTTTGATAGGGATGGCTAAGACTGCTGCAAGATTGGCCAAAGCGTCAGCTTCAGTATTGCAAGCTCGGCGTACATATTCAATAAAGAAGGATTTGAATGATGTAGCCATGTTGATTGTCGCTTCAAAGTAAGGCACTAGATCTTGATGGCGAACTTCATAAGACCCTCTAACCTGGTTAACAACCAGCTTGGAGTCACCATAGACTTCAAGATACTCGACGTCTAGTTGTTTGGCTAGCTGAAGACCAATGAGTAGAGCATTGTACTCTGCCACGTTGTTGGAGCAAGGTTCATCTAAGGAGTATGCTCTTTGGATAGCTGACCCGTCTGGAGAAACAAGGACAACTCCAACTCCTACGACAATGGCACCATTGGGTCCAATCCTGGATGCACCGTCAAAGAATAGACGCCAAGTAGAAAATTCTTCGGAGATTGTATAAGATTCTAATGTCTCGTCTGGAATTTCATCATAGAGTTTAGACGTCTCTGGAACAGGATGAGCCGCTAAAAAATTCGCCAGTGCTTGACCTTTGACAGACTTTTGAGGAACATATACCATGTCATATTGGGCTAGCAGAATGGCCCATGTAGCCAGCCGAGAATTGAGTGTGCTAGATTTCTTCATCAGTACCCGAAGAGGATTAACTCGGGAGATGACATGAATAGTTTGGCCAATGATGTAATGCCGAGTCTTCTGAACAGCAAACATAAGAGCTAGGCATTCTTTTTCGACCGGACTATAACGGTGTTCAGCACCAATCATAGTACGACTGAGATAATAGATAGCCTGTTCGTGGCCTTCCTTGTTCTTTTGGGCAAGTAAAGCACCCAATGAATGATCCATAGCACGGACATACATTAAGAATGGTATGCCAGAGATTGGTGGCACCAAGACTGGTGGATTCATAAGATACCGCTTTATATCGTCAAATGCTCGTTGACATTCTTCAGTCCAAACGAAAGAAACACCCTTCTTCATTAGTTGAGTAAATGGTCTGCAGCGTCCAGACAGATTCAAAATGAATCTCCTGATGTACGCAAGTCGACCTTGGAATCCTCGTAGCTCTTTGAGGTTGCGTGGAGGACGCATCTCTTGAATGGCTTTGATCTTCTCGGGATCCACGTGTATACCCTTAGAGGTAATGACGAAGCCGAAAAATTTGCCACTGGAGACACCCAAGAATGACTTGGTAGGATTCATTTTGAGTTGATGTTGGCGCATGAGATTGAAGATAGTTCTCAAGTCTTGGATATGATCTTCCTTTTGACGACTTTTGACAGCAATGTCGTCGACGTAGCATTCGACAGTCTTGCGCAGATGATCTCGAAAGATAGCACTCATAGCTCGTTGGCATGTTGCACCAGCGTTCTTGAGACCAAATGGCATTACAGTATAGCAGTAGACTCCGCGAGGAGTATGGAAAGAAGTACGCTTTTCATCTTCAAGATTCATCCGAATCTGATTATATCCGGAGAATCCATCCATGAAGGATATCCTTTCGAACCCACAGGTGTTGCCGATCATGACGTCCGTGATAGGGAGAGGAAATTTATCTTTTGGACATGCTTCATTAAGATCCCGAAAATCGATGCAGACTCGAACTTTTTCGGTTTTCTTTAGAACTGGGACGACATTGGCTACCCAATCAGGATGCTGCTCTTCTTGAATAAAACCACAAACGATGAGCTTCTTGACTTCATCGTCGATTGCATCCATCATTTCTGGCTTGAAGCACCGTTGTTGCTGTTTGACCAGTTTTGCATTCGACAAGATATTCAATTTGTGAGTAGCAACTTTGGGATCTAGACCTGGCATGTCCTCATAGCTCCAGGCAAAGACATCTATGTATTCTTGAATAAGAAGAATTAATTATTGCATATCTGCCTCTGGGAGGTTCTTGCTAATGAATATCGGACGAGGTGACCCGCTCTCTCCTACATCAATTTGAACTAATTGATCTTCAGTACGAGGTTCCCTTTGTTCGAATCGGAGTTCCCATTGAGTATCCATTCGTTGAGCCTAGGGATCTGTTTCAGGACTTTCTTCAATATCCTCATCATAACCTTCTGGAAGTTCGACGGAGACCATGATAGAAGATACAGTCAATCGATGAACTTGACCGATGTTGGTGTCAGAATCCCATGATCTGGAATCAGAAGAGTTAGAGCGCTCCTTGCTATCAGATTCAGAGGCTGCTGGGGATAATACCGGAGGTGAAGCATATCCGAGACCTCTTTTGGTCCTACTGTAGTACATCTCTGACTTTCCTTTCGGAACAGCTGCACGGATAGGAGTTCTTCTACCCTTACCGTAGTTGAGGCCACTCTTGAAGTCATAACCCATCTTTCGGATGATGTCTTTTGATTGTTGACTGTAACGATGGAATTGGAGATGTCCCGTATCGTTACTTTTGCTATCATCCGTATAGCTGAATTGTTGTTCCGGTTCTTTACTAAAAAGTATTGGACTCTCGTCTTTCTTTCGAGCTGGAACAATACGATATGAATCTTTGGGATGTTCGAGTAAGACTTCTGTTTGAAGTGATTGCACAACTCCCATTATAAATGATTGAAAGCTATCTAACATATCCAAATAGCACTTAGCATGATAAATGACATCAATATACTGGAAAGTAGATGCTTTTTTATTGATTTGTACATCAGTATTTACAGCAGGACCTTTAACCTTAGCAGGCTTGGTCAGATTGATTACAAGAGGGGAAGAAGAAGAACGTGGAGGAGGATTGGCCTTGTTACGACGGAGGTCGATAACAAGCGGCTCAGAGGAGGTGAGCTCCCTTTTATCCTTGTTATGAGATAAATCTATAACAAGGGGCTCAGAAGAGGTGAGCTGCCTTTTTTCCTTATTACGACGTAAGTCGATAACAAGTGGCTCACAAGAGGTGAGCTCCCTTTGATCCTGATCATCATCCGTTGGTTGCTTCTGAACTGGCAAGTGAATAGCCAGTGGCTTGGAGGACTGAAGACGAGAAACACACCCTTTGACAGGTATGATGAGGGTGTCATTAGGCACTGTTTCTTGCTCTTCTTCAGTGTCCAGAGACAGCACTACCTTCATAAATTCATCCTTGTACATACGGGCATCGTTACAGTATGCTTCAACGCCTTTGAAAGGATAGAGATCAGCAACCTCCTTTTGTACCTCTCCATTGTCATCGACATATTTGAAATATTGATGGAGAGTCGAAGGAACAATGTTATGTTCATACAGGAATGGTCTCCCCAATAGAGTATTGTAAGAACAACCATGGTTGTCAATGATGTAGAAGGTCACATTTGTGCGAAGATTGCCTATTTGGAGTTTTAGGCGAATCTTGCCCAGAGGCTCACTCCTTCCCTGGTTGAACCCAAGAATGGTGGTGATTGTACTGGAGAGACTATGCACTGGGATCTTCAGTACATCTAACATTGTCTTCGGCATGATGCTGAGAGCAGACCCTGGATCTATCAGAATACGATCGACTTTCATCGAGTCGACATATCCTGTATAGTATAGAGGACGGTCGTGCCTATTATCTTCCATTAGCATGTCATCCTGTGTGAAAGTTATGTTTGGAATTAACTCCAGCACACTATGACAGTGGAGGCAAGAGACTGGCTCTGCTTTTGGCTTCTTCAGAAGGGCTAGACAGGTTTCTGCCTGCATGAGAGCCTCACTCAGAGTTTTCCGAGTCTCTTTGGAGAGGCGCAAGAGCTCGAAGATTGACAGCCGGGCCGGTGTATTGGCCAACTGAGCCAAAATATTGAAGTTGTAAGGCTTTTCAAGTCCGGAAGGAGATGACTTCTTCAAAGGTTTGTCGAAGCGGACTTGTTGTTTGCCTTTGTCAGCGACTGTCGGCTTGGGAGGAATGGGTTCTACAACCACGAGTGAGGAGGCAGAAGGGTTGTCCTCAATAGAAGCAGGCTGCCCTGGAGCAGGCTCAGAAGAAGAAGTAGGATTCTCTTGAGCTTCGGGGTAATCCTTTAGATAGGCTTTTCCTGATCTGGTGCCCAGCAGGATTTCTTCGTCAACTATGGGATCAAAAGACCCCATATTGCAAGTCTTTGTCTTGCCTTTAGAGCGGTCTTTCTTCTTAGAGGAAGAGGGAAGTTCGAACTCTGAAGCAAGATCCGGATGAATCCACATAATCTCGCCATTGTCAAGAGACAAGGGACGAGACCTTCACTTCGTGGAGGAGGGAGGTTCTCAATCTCAAGAGTAGCTTTGGGGATAGGAATGACACCATGTTGTACCATCTGCGGAGGGAAGTCACCGAATTGAACTGAGACTATGTTTGCGGTAACAGTCTTCTCGTCTTGCTGCAGAGTGACAACACCAGCATTGACCAGCTCCTGAATTTTGCCTTTGAGCACATAACATGCTCGAGTGGGATGCCCAATAAACCTGTGATAGACACAGTACTTAGGATGATCAGTTTTGCCGACCTCATCAGGCTTCTTCGGATCTGGGAGCTGGAGCTTATTGCTTTTGATCAAGCAATCAAAGATGCTCACAGTATCATTCTCGTCAAAAGAGTACTCTACTTTTGGACGAGGTTTCCTTGGTGGAGGTGCTGAAGGAGTAGAAACAGACGTAGGTGGAGCTACGTTAACTGCCAGAGATTCTTTGTTCTTCAAGTTTATGTTCAAAGTTTCTCTTCCCTTGCGGTTGTTCTGGCGATTACCACCACCCGATGTCTGGTGTTCATCCCGGTCGGGGTTAGACATTTGTACCCCTAGTTGCTGGAATTTGTCGGCGCTAACTTCAGCTGCTTTAGCGTTGACAATGAAGGATGGCCAGTTTTGGAACTGAGTAGACCCTGTCCACATGATGATGATAGGCAAAAGATTTGCCTTGCAGGTGTCTATGGTGACAGCAGCCGGAGTTCCAGGAGGCATTTTCAAAGCTTCCGGCGGAACCTTTCAATGAAGCTCTTAGCAGTTTTATTGTGTCTTTGTTTGATTTTATTGAGGGCTGACATGGTCATGTCGTTGATCCCCTCATAGAATCGTTCCAAAAAGATTTGTTTGAGACCGAAGAAGGAGGTGATACAACCATCGGGCAAGCTTCTGTACCAATCGTATGCGACACCGGCTAAACAGTCGACGAATACTCTGGTAAGAAGAGCGTCATTTGACTAAAGTTGGACAGTCATTACCTCGAAGTGGTTAATGAACTGACTAGGAGAAGTGCTGCCATCAAACAGCGAGATTGTTGGAATCTTGTACTTCGGAGGAAACGGGACTTTCTTCCATTCAACTGGGTAGGGTTGCTTGATCTCCAACCTCTGCAAGTTGTTCTTCTCTTTGAAAGCCTCGAACTGAGTACGCAGAAGCTTGACAGCTTCATTGGCATCTTCCACTGACGTAGAAGGAGCGGGCTGAGTCACCGTGTTAGGGGGAGGAACAGCGTGATAAGCACTACCCCCAGCACCTGACTGACTAGGAGTGGGTTGAATCTGTACAGGAGGTAGTTGAGGAGATGCTACCCCCAGTCCTGTATTGACAGGTACCGACGATGCTATGATTTCAGGATTTATAGCAGGTACGGTCGGTGGTATTGTATGCTGGGCCATAATGATAGAATACATACTGGCAACCATTTCGGCCATAGTCTTCAGCTTGTCTTCTAATGCAGCGATTTGCTGTTCTTGACTTGCTGAACTGGAAGCATCGGGATCTTCAGTGACAACATAAGCTGTCACTTCTCTAGGTACAGTGGAGGACACTGTCTGTTCCGAACTTTCGCTGTATGCATCGTAGTCGGAGAAAGAATCATCTCCTGAGTGAGAAGGAAGAAGATGACCGGAAGGATCTTGAAGATTCTTTTGACCGATTGCATCTCGGCTTCGGGTATGCTGGAATACTCCATCAGATAATTCTTGGAGTAGATCCAAATATCGCTGGCTTGGCCTGCGAGGCTTGCCGTGCTTGGAGCACTTCCTACCTCCAGTGTCTCTGGAAGTCATGTTGACAGAAGCGTACAAAACTTCGTCTTCGTCTTCTGACATAGATTCAGAGTTTGTGAAGTTCAGACGATCGAAGACAGATCGTCTTGTTGTCTGACAACAACACTTGATGACAACCTTGTGGTTACAATGGTGTCCAAGTAGTCGCACTGGGGATGTTGAGATGTTGTCCCATTTTTGCTTGAGGTGTTCTCGGAGATCGGGAACAACAACGGGACGAGAAGAAGTTCGAGGGATGTGTTCTTTGACAATATTCGGAACATGGTTCCGGTTCTTCAAATGTTCTGTTCCTTGAGTGTACAGGAAAGTACTCACTTCATTGGCATAGGTGTCCGAATTTTTGATCCTGGAAGTTTGCTTCTGATGCTGGTTGGTCTTCGACATTGGCTGTTTGCGTTTCACCGAAGTTGGTCGATTGAGATAAGTTCTTAGATCAGCAAACTCACCCCCAGGGGTTTCTGTCTGAGACACCAGCAATTTTTCCTGTCTTGAACGGGAGATTTTGAGAGTTGGGAGGTCTTGAAATTCTGCTACCGGAGTAGGCAGAATACCCCTCTGATCAGTACACTTCCCTTTGGTAAGGAGAGAAGAAGAACCCTTATTGGAGAGAGTTCTTGTACTGACTGGTGCCGGAGCACATTTAGATTGATCTTCTACGGTAAAAACCGAAGAAGACTGAGAAAAGACCAAAGGGCCTTTTCCTTTGTTTTGCGAAGAAGGGTTAGCTAAAGAGCGTTTCCCTCTGTTGTCTTCCAAGTCGTGGGACGAGAAAGTTTGAAAAAAGACGAACGGGCCTTTTTCTTTGTTCTGGGGAGGAGGAATAGCCAAAAGACTACCCCCAGTAGATTGCGCAGGAGCAACAGGGTGCTTGAGAGGAGGAGCGGAGCTTTTCCCCTTGTTGTGAGAAGAGGAGAGATTAGCCAAAGGGCTGTCTCTCTTAGACTGCGCTGGCGCAGTGTGCGCATGGGTAGGAGTAGTCGATGGCGCACTGGCAGGTTGCGCATGAGTAACTCTGGCAAAAAGTCTTCTGGCCTCAGTCACACTGGCTTGCGCAGCAGGAGTCTTGTTGCCAGAGTATTTGAGTTGCACTCTGGTTGCTAGAATTGTGGATTGCGCAGGCAGATTTGCAGCCAACTGCGCCAGAGGAATAGGAGTCTTGCACTTTGACAGAGCAGCATATGAAGTAGGTTGTGCACTGGTCAGGGGAGCAGCATACTGCGCATGGGCAGTAGCAGTAGACTGCACAGCAGAGGCAGTGGTCTTAGGAACAGAGGTATTGGACTGCGCAGCAGGCTGAGCAGCAGAAACAGACTGCACAATAGTCTTGGGGATCCACACTGGATGAACTTTGCTTGTGGCAGAAGTTGTTGCAGTGCGAGGGGTGGTCCTGGAGTTGATCATCGCCTCGTAAGCCGTCTGGTTGACCTTTACAACCAGCGTCTTCTGCGTCTTTCCGATAGACGCAACGTCACATTGAATTATCACTTCCTCGTCGGAGGAGAAAGTCGTCCCCAGCAGAGTTGCCATTTTGTTTGTAAAAACAAAAGTTGATCTTTATTTCAACAAACTTTGTAAAGAAGATTACAAGAATTCTGGGAAAGTACAACTATAGGAATCCGATCTGAATGACGATCGCTTTATCCCTTGGACGATGTGAACTTTGAAGATGGTAGCCTCTGAAGATTGCAGCAGCACTTTGGCAAGAACTCCTGATCTCTGGTGATGATTTCTGATATATATGTATGTGATCCCCTCTAGGAAGGACTTGAAACTCTATTTATAGAGTTCTGGAAATAACTACTTTTTAGTTATTCTGGACTGCGCAAGATGGATTGCGCATGCGTTGGATTGCGCAGGCAATGAACTGCGTAGGCAGTTACTCGATCGTGGACCATCTGTATGTGACGCATGGCATTGTTTGATTGAAATGCGCTTGATCGTGTACAGACGGTTGCCACATGGTGAGTAATTGATGGTATGAAGGCCACGTATACATTGTCAGTTGTCTTGATGAAATGTGCCACCTGAATTGCGCTGGCTTCGGATTACGCTGGGCTGGACCGCGCTGGGATGGATTGCGCTGCAGAGAGTCTGGCCGATTGTGCTGCATGTACAGCTGTCCTCGAGCGCTGTACTGTACGATAAACGAATAGTTTCCTCGTTCTCCGTGCTGTCAGTTGTCAGAAGATCTGATTCTCTGTCAGGTAATGATGACGAGGCCACGTCAGCTCGCGCACTTGGATGAGTGCGCAGTTCATCCTGCACAATCGAATTGTTGCGCAATCTATATTCTGCGCAGTTCATTTGAAGGATGCATAATTTGATTTTTATGACTTCTTTGATGGGTGCAACTTGATTTTTAGGACCTACAGCGACAACAGTAGTTGATGGCGATCGTAGCACAAGTATGTCCCGTGAAGGACGAGTTTTGTATGGTGGTCATCTCTCCCGATCTAGGTCTATGAGGGATCATATTGCGTAAATCGGAAGAAAAGAGTTTCACATTTACACCCCCTTCAGGCACATGGCAAGGCCAGGTGCCGGGATGGTTATGCGAATGCTGCAGCTCCTTGATCCAGTTCCAGCGCATGAAATGCACCCAGATCATAAGTAGGAGAGTAGCACGTATTATAACTTGAATCCACTTCATGCGCATCATCCAGGTGGGAGCATGGACTCAACATCGCAGTTGCCCAGCCAGACTTGGTTCGATACGCAGTAGATACGCCCAAACGGGACAGGGACTTTGAAAGTCGACTCATTTCTAGCATAGATGCACCCGAGTCGACTCTGTACAGCTTACCATCAGCAGCGCGAATGATTTTGAGCGCATGCTTCTGGTTTGCTGTCGGCGTAGCACATTCGAGACGCATGGCCTGTGCTGCCTTGGACTTTTTTGCACCAGCCCAACTTTTCTTTGCCAAGATGGCAAGGAAAGAACTTTTAGCCGATCTAGAAGAAGAATTACAGTTGCAACTTTTTGTGGCTCGAATGGGCTCCCTGGACAACGGACTCCCTTTTCTTTTCCTTTTTTTTTATTTTTGGTGCCCTTTTCAAAGGAGGCAAAGGGGCTCTATATATAGAGTGGAATGAGACCTCTCTTCTTCTCCTTTCCGATGTGGGATTAAAAGCAATATCCCTCTTTTTCATGCTTCTACAGTACCGACTTACTTTGAGATTTGACATTTATCCATTTTTTGGAGTCAGCGTAGGCCAGCGAGGACGTTGGTCCCTACTCTACTGACTCAGGAGACATATCTATTCATATGCCTCCAGCCCTTCTTGATTGTGGTTGTGTTATTGCTTACGTATTTATTTATATTACTGTTGCCTTCATTTACTGATATGCCATGCCTTATTTGATTGAGATAGTTGTATTTTCTTGAGCTTTTGTTTTGGTTATCATGCTCGACTAGCTTTAGAAAATTTCGATGATGGAATTTTTCTAAGGATGGAAGAGTTATGAGACTCGTCTCACTGTATCGGTATTTATATACGGATACGTATTTTTGTACTATATATTGTATTTTTTTGATTTTTGGAACGTTTTAAAATTTTTCCATCTATAGATTTTCTCCTTGACCGGTATACCGCCAGTATACCAGTGTATACCGATGGCATACATGTCACTCCCATTTTTCGTTATACGTATTTTCAGTGTACGTATAAGGATTTCTGACATTTGTCAGGTGACCCGTGTTTTAACTTATCTTTCTTAGCCTTGCCTTGGTTTAATCTTGTATTTGGTTTATTTTGGTTTGGTTCAACTTGGCATAAGTTGGTTTGGGTTGGGTTGAGATGAGAAGGGTTTTGTATAAAAAACCAACTTCTCTCTCTCCTTCATTCATTTTATTTACTCCTTCTTCTCCATTTGCTTCTCCATTTACTCCTTCTCCATCTGCATCTTAACTCCTGGCACAATTACCTCGTTCCCCAGGCTCTCCAAATCTGCTAACAAGTGACGATCCATCGTCAAACACATAGATACTGGATACCTACTCAAGGCATCGGCAACCACGTTGGCCTTCCCTGGATGATACTGCAATGAAATGTCGAAGTCCTTCATCAACTCCAACCATCTGTGCTGCCTCATGTTGAGCTCTTTCTGTGTAAATACATACTTCAAGCTCTTGTGGTCTGTGAAGATCTCCACATGCTCTCCGTATAGATAGTGCTTCCATAACTTAAGAGCAAAGATAACTGCCGCCAACTCCAAATCATGGGTATGGTAGTTCTTCTCATGCGAACGTAATTGCTTGGATGCATAGGCAATCACCTTCCCATGCTGCTGTAAGACACAATCCAAACCCTTCCCTGAAGCGTCACTGTAGATAGTGAACCCGCCTGATCCTGATGGCAATGTCAAAATCAGGACTGTCGTCAGTCGCTTCTTCAACTCATCAAAAGCAACCTGACACTCCTCTGACTAGATAAACTCTGCGTCCTTCCGGGTCAGCCTAGTCAATGGCTCTGTAATCCGGAAGAAATCTTGAATAAACCTCTTGTAGTAGCCTGCCAATCCTAGAAAGCTCATGGTCTCCGTAACTGAACTCGGTGTTGTCCATGCCTCAACTGTTCTGATCTTCTTTGGGTCGACTGAGATTCCATCCCCGGTCACAACATGACCTAGGAAATCAACTCGATCCAGGAAGAACTCACACTTCGAGAGCTTTTCGTAAAGCTTCTCCTTCCTGAGAGTATCTAGAACCACTCTCAAATGCTCCTCATGCTCCTCTGGGGTCTTCAAATACACCAAGATGTCATCGATGAACACCACCACGAACTTGTCTAAGTACTGGTGGAACACCTTGTTCATACCTAACCCAAACGGCATCACCATGAACTCAAACTGGCCATAACGTGTCCTAAATGCTGTCTTCGGAATATCCTCCTTCTTTACCTTCACTTTATGATAACCTGACCTCAGATCAATTTTTAAGAATACCTTCGCTCCGCTCAACTGATCGAACAGATCATCGATCCTCGGCAGTGGGTACTTGTTCTTGATCGTGAGGTTGTTGAGTGCCCTGTAGTCGATACACATCCGTACCGATCCATCCTTTTTCGGTACAAAGAGTACTGGTGCACCCCACGGTGAAGAACTCGATCAGATAAAGCCTTTGTCCTGCAACTCATCTACCTGCTTCTTCAACTCCACAAGCTCGCTGTTCACTCTATAGACTTGCTGAGGTATCGGCTCTGCGCCGGGCACCAAGTCTATAGAGAACTCCATATCTCTGTCTGGAGGTAACCCTGGCAACTCCTCCGAAAATACATCCATAAACTCAGCTATCAATGGATGTGGCACGCTCTGCTCCTCTGCTTAAATTTTACAGAAAACTCCACTGCTCTGCTCCGCCTCCCGACTGGTGAACTCGAACTCTGGATCTCCTGGCACTCTGAAAAGAACTCCACCACCTCGATAATCTATACTGGCATGGTACCTGCTCAACCAATCCATGCCGAGTATAATGTCGCAGTTCGGTAATGGCATTACGAACAGACTCACATCCAGTTCTCGACCTCCCAAAACTACTCTTCGATCCTTGCAAATATCACGGACGAGGATAATACTACCCCCAGTCATGATCTTGCAAGTCCTAGGCAATGGTTCAAAAAAAAGCTGGTGTCTAACAGCAAATGATACAGACACAAAGCTATGGGAAGCACCCGAATCAAATAATGCGAATGCAGAAAAAGAGTCGATAAGAACAGAACCTGCTATAAAATCTCCTACTGGCTCGGACTCCTCAGCTACTATGGCGAAAGCTTGTCCCTGCTGACCTCCTCTGGTCTGCTGCTGGTGCTAGATAAACTTCTGCTGCTGGGTCGACAATGGTCCCTTCTGTTGTCCCGCCGGAGCCTTGGCTCCTACTCCCTGAGCTGTACGTCCCGCAGCCATGGGACAATCCCTCAACTGATGCTCTGCTACACCATAATGTAGGCACTTTCCTAGCCTCTTCCTATACTCATTCCACATATATCCTGGTTTCTTGCAGAAAGTGCAACTGATAGCCTGCTGCTGTATAGGTGCATGCTGAAACTGCTTCTACTGAAAAGGCTTCTGTTGATGCTGCTGCTGCTGATAATGGGGCCTCTTGGCCGGGCCCCCACTGCCGCTGGCTCCATATGAATCACGATCTCTCTTCGACTTCAATTCAAGGTCGTCCTCCGCTGCCATAGCTGTTACGCCCCGCTCCCGTAGGAGCGATCGTCCTCGCTAAGGCGTGATGCCGCACGGGCCTAGGTTGCGCCCGTGCAAGGCTAAGTCCAGAAACGGCCGATTTGAGCAAGGCCACAGAGTCGCACAGAGTGTCCCCATTTGTAGCAGAAAGTAAATGAACACAAATTGAAGCGAATTCAAACTCTTTATTGATTTTTAAGAAGTTTACAAGCGGCGCTAGGCCGAGTTTACAAGTCTTTCTCTCTCTCTGAAACATAAAAGGTGTGCCAAGTGGCTTACATGATGGAATGATTCATGGCGATGTTCCGATACATTATGTCCTGTATAGGGTGCTTCAGCTCCTTACAACGCTCCAAGGCTCCAGAGTTGGCTCCGCGCCTTAGCACGTTCGAGGGAAGCTCCGCACCCGATGACGTCTCCTGCTTCCTGCAAGCAAACTGTGGGGTTATCAGTACATTGTTATGCACTGGTGGGGAGGCTAGCTCGCCCATAATTCTATTATTACCAAACACGTTCTATTTACTTTTGTGTACCGTCTATCATTCATTGTCTTTCTAATCTTGCCTTAGCATCAGTTTCATGGCATATTTTATAACATATCTCGTGTTGCCGAATTCGATGTGTTGTATGGAAATACATGCACGACTTACCCATACTTACCGCCCGGCCTTCCCTGTCCAAAGTAAACCAAGTTAGTCAACAATTCATATTAAACTTTCAATGTCAAGTGCGTGTCCCTGCCTTAGATTCTAGCACGTCATAGGCACGTTCTCTAACTCATTTGCATGAAGTACTCTTTATCATTTGGTGTGTTACATTCAAGCCTGTTCAGAAGGCGCTTCATTCAGTTAACTTAAACTACTTTGTTTCAATGCAAGGACTTGCACGTGGATTACCACCAGCAAAGCCCACTTAATCTATATGCATCGATCGCTGGCACCACAAGCCATTTTGGACATATTCTCTTTGGTATTCTCACCTATCATAGCGTGCGGGTGCACCTTGATAGTCTTTTGAAGTACCCTTTTGGTATTCTCACCTATCATAGCGTGCTGGTGCACCTTGATAGTCTTTTAAACTACCACTTTGGCATTCTCACCTATCATAGCGTGATGGCTGGTACACCTTGATAGTCTTTTGAAATACCCGGCCTTACGTCTCTTTGAGTGTCCGAGCCCCCACTCAAATAGCCCGTAAGCCATGATTTCGCCTAGGCCGGCCACGATCCTCCCTTTGATTGTGTCGCGGAATCCTTTATCCTTCCTACCTCCCGTATACGATGGGATTGTCCACGACCATTTCGTATTAACTTGTCATTTTAACTTAACGGCTGTCTCTGAGTCATAGGCCTTAGTCATAATGCGTTATCGACCAGGTTGGCGGTGGCGCCCGTGCAGCGCGGGTAGCGAGTCCCGTTGCACGTCCCCGTCATACATGTCGCTAACCATTCCTTCCTTTCTTTCTTATCTTTTATTCATTCTTTCTTTTCTTTCTTTCACTTGTTCGTTCGTTCATTGATTCATTCATACATTATGCAACTCCCCATACGGGAGTCGCCTTGGCGACCCATCGGTCCCGAAGTCTTCCAATGTTGCTATATTCTACTCGGAACGACTATGTTGATAGTCTTCCGTTTCATTGTTGTAAACCATTCATTGTTTCATTGTTGTACGCATGAGGAACTCGAAATGTAAACTTGTGCCTTAGCACGAGCGTGGAGTGCAGTGCAAGAGTTCTCATATTTTTTACGTTCTTTTCCATATTCTATACAAGCATACAAGATGAGATTATTCCCTTAGCTAGGTGCGTTGAGTCATTTATTAGCATGCGCGGTGTTATCGCCTAGCGATTCTAGTGATAGAGTCCGAATTATTATGTGTCTAGGCTAAGCAAAGACGGGTTCATCGGAGCCACCCACCTTAGCGATGTTCGCACCGGTCGAGCGATACTCCGAGCGCGCCTTTGAAAGTCTAAGTCTGGATTCATCTTTGATGGGCCAATCTAAGCCTTGCATCGATTCTTCATCTGGTCGATGCCAACTCTTCGGGTCGACGGCTCGTTTGAGTCGTTGTACTTGCCGTTTGAACCGGCATTCTGCTAGGGCAGAGCGGGTCGTTACATAATACACCACTCAAAATAAGTCTCGTCCTCGAGACTTCCTGAGTGCAGGTCATCCTATCGTTCCTTAACTCATGTCGTGTACGTATCTTAGACAATTCCTATCGAATGGCTTTACCGTTCGATGGCATCGAACTATACTCGATACCTTTCTACGTTCCGTGTCGCATACGTTTAGTCAATTTTATTGAATGACTTTCACTCATTTTAGAGTTGATGGTACTTATTCAATTGTCGTGTTTCTTCGACTTGGTTTCTATCTCGACGTGTCATGGGACTGAAATGGTCTCACGAGGTGCGTTGTAATTTATCAAACTCGAGAGTCGTAAGCTGAGGCAAACTCACCCATTCGTTCATGCGCATCGCAACACCCACTTGCAACTGCATTCGAGTTCATCATATCGCTGAGTTTGGATCGTGCACATATTCAAGGCGTCCCCCGAATACGTACATTTCAATCAAGCTTAGCGATTAGCGAAGTCGGACAAGCTACTCGTGATAGTTTTGATTTGCCGATCGTTTTGCTAACTTCGATTTAAAACCGAACTCGTGTGCATCTCACCATCGTTTATCTCGGTCATCGAGATGATTCGATTCACTTCTCAAGCGCACTTGTCTACGAAATCAATACGATTTCTTCTCAGCGGGGTCGACCAAGTCTAAGTAATTCCCGTCCGATTCATGACCAAGTATTGTACTGTCATCAAGTACGTCTTTCTATCAATGATTCAATTTGTTATACCAACTTTACATGCACAATATCGATTTCATATCATTCACTTGTTTAGGGCAAATCTCGTCGTCGTTCACGCACACTCCCAGTTTTCCCGTCCTACTCTAAGTCTTTTTGCCCCAAGTTTATCGTCCATCCATACGATACTGTAATGTCAATTGCACAGGTTCAATCACTCGGCATAAGGTCGTCTGCCTATCTACTAGGTCAGCGCACAAGGTCATAGGTATAAGTCAAGTTCTCGGTTCATTGTGTAAAGTCATTGCACGACGCTCGCCCCAAATCCTATGGTCAAACTATTTTGTTCGTTCGTACGGGAGTTTCTATCCAAGTTCGCCCCACTCAAATTTCTAAACATCAAGCAACGTTCGCCCTATTCGCATCAACACATTCTCCGTTCCAAGTTCGAGCTCGTTAGGAATGTCATCCTACAACAGGTTATCGTCAACCAAATCCTCGACATGTTAATATCGTACGCCCACACTAGCAATTATCGTAGTCTATCTCTTCAAGTATGTTTGATATAATTCACCTATCCATCCTATCCAATTCGCGTTGTCGATCACAAGGTCGTCTAGCCTTGCAATATGTCTTGCCCCAATCTCACGCAAGTCTGATTATCCACGGCGGACATGAATCACCATGTCAACGTTCCCGCGGAGTATTCGTTCTCATCGGGACGTAACTCTTGCGTTGCGTCTAGACTTACTCATTTTTGATATGCAGATTGGGCCTACTCAATCTTCAACTTTACATCGTCGTCCATCATAAGTCCGATCAATCCTCCAATTCGTCTTCGCTTCAAACCACAAGTCGAAGCAATCAAAATTGCCATGTCATGATATTCTGAGTTCGATCATTCCCGCTGGACATGAATCACCATGCCAACGCTCACGCGGAACGATCGTCCCAAATCTGACGTGACGCATGTGCGAGGCTAGAGTTGCGTTCGCACAAGACAAGATTGTTGTCGTTGTGGTTATCACCGAACCATCAAGTCACTTCTTTTCTTCATTCCAAACATATCTCCAACATAGCATCCTTGAAATAATAATTTCTAACACGATCATCATTCATCGAATCAGAGTACCCCCGAGTTATCGTACATTGATCTTTGATACGCCTCAATACCATCGATGATGTACATAACCTGACGATCTTCCTTTTGCAACGAATTCCGAGTCATGCAACTTAATTCCTCAATTCGCATTATCTTCTGCTAGATCAAGTTTTTGAGCAACGTCTATTCCAAATCCATAGTCATTCTCATATCTCCAAATCAACGTTTCCTATGCACGCTATCTTTCGATCGTGCTATCTTCGATCTCGTCCCTGGGTATTTCACCTTAACTCAAGTTTCAATCCCTTCGACTAAATTCAAAATCGCATGCACGATCTTCTATGTTTCCTCGACCAAGACCTCCATTCGTTTCATCGTTCCGACTCTCTATTCAACTTGTTTTGTACTTGCACTACACATTCACAATTCGTCCGAACAATATTTCGTTTGAGACTCTCGAAGTCACAACCAACTAAACGTTACTGTTCTAAGGCTTTGTGCGATATCATCGCTTGCCGACATACTCGTTCTATCCGTAAATCCTTTAGTCCCGCTCGAACAATTTCTATAACGTCCATACACCACTCAGGGTTTGAGCCACTTGACTAGTCGCCGACACTCACTCTTATTCTTCTCCGAACCTATCACATACACCACTCGGGTTCAAGTCATTCTATAAATCCTCAAAAGATCATTTGATTCCCAATCGATATGTTCAATCGTGCGTTCGCCCGTTCCTCAAAGTCTAAGAACCACTTCTCGTGTTCGCTTTAGCGTTGGTCAAGTAGCGTCTCTATCAACATACGTTATAAGTCTCACTTATTCTCGTCCGAGCGATAGTCGATCTCGCTCGCAAACTCGTTCGCACCAGAAGGTCTAGGTGCACGATACTCCGCACAACTTAGCCAAAAGGCTGCGTGCATAACCATCACATTCGAACTATACTCCGGTCTAGTGTACTCGTTTGCTATTGTCAGCGTAAGCTTATTCATGCACGCACTGCGTTTGCTAACTTTTTTTTAGTATTTGTTTCTTCCAACTCAAGTCCGTCGTGGTTTGGCACAAAGGCCTTCGCCTATCGATCCCGTTCAACCGAGTACTTGTACGAGCTTTTAAAAATATTAGACTTATTGTATGGAACATCCCAAGGCACAACGAGAGAGAGCGTATACTTCTTTTGTTTCCAAACGAGCTTTCAAAACTGAGAGAATCGAAATGAAGTCCAAGGACGTAAAGCCGTGCTCTGATACCAATCTGTCACTCCCCGTTCCCGTAGGAGCGATCGTCCTCGCTAAGGCGTGATGCCGCACGGGCCTAGGTTGCGCCCGTGCAAGACTAAGTCCAGAAACGGCCGATTTGAGCTAGGCCACAGAGTCGCACAGAGTGTCCCCATTTGCAGCAGATAAATGAACACAAATTGAAGCGAATTTAAACTCTTTATTGATTTTTAAGAAGTTTACAAGCGGCGCTAGGCCGAGTTTACAAGTCTCTCTCTTTCTGAAACATAAAAGACATGCCAAGTGGCTTACATGATGGAATAATTCATGGCGATGTTCCGATACATTATGTCCTGTATAGGGTGCTTCAGCTCCTTGCAACGCTCCAAGGCTCCAGAGTTGGCTCCGCGCCTTAGCACGTTCGAAGGAAGCTCCGCACCCGACGATGTCCCCTGCTTCCTGCAAGCAAACTGTGGGGTTATCAGTATATTGTTATACACTGGTGGGGAGGCTAGCTCGCCAACAATGCTATCATTACCAAACACGTTCTATTTACTTTTGTGCACCGTCTATCATTCATTGTCTTTCTAATCTTGCCTTAGGATCAGTTTTATGACATATTTCATAACCTATCTCGTGTTGCCGAATTTGATGTGTTGCATGGAAATACATGTATGACTTACCCATACATACCGTCCGGCCTTCCCTGTCCAAAGTAAACCAAGTTAGTCAACAATTCATATTAAACTTTCAATGTCAAGTGCGTGTCCCTGCCTCAGATTCTAGCACGTCGTAGGCACGTTCTCTAACTCATTTGCATGAAGTACTCTTTATCATTTGGTGTGTTACATTCAAGCCTGTTCAGAAGGCGCTTCATTCAGTTAACTTAAACTACTTTGTTTCAATACAAGGACTTGCACGTGGATTGCCACCAGCAAAGCCCACTTAATCTCTATGCACCGGTCGCTGGCACCACAAGCCATTTTGGACATATTCTTTTTGGTATTCTCACCTATCATAGCGTGCGGGTGCACCTTGATAGTCTTTTGAAGTACCACTTTGGTATTCTCACCTATCATAGCGTGCTGGTGCACCTTGATAGTCTTTTGAACTACCCCTTTGGCATTCTCACCTATCATAGCGTGATGGCTAGTAAACCTTGATAGTCTTTTGAAATACCCGGCCTTACGTCTCTTTGAGTGTCCGAGCCCCCACTCAAATAGCCCGTAAGCCATGATTCCACCTAGGCCGGCCACGATCCTCCCTTTGATCGTGCTGCGGAATCCTTTATCCTTCCTACCTCCCGTATACGATGGGATTGTCCGCGACCATTTCGTATTGACTTGTCATTTTAACTTAACGGCTGTCTCTGAATCATAGGCCTTAGCCATAATGCGTTATCGACCAGGTTGGCGGCGGCGCCCGTACAGCGCGGGTAGCGAGCCCCGTTGCACGTCCCCGTCATACCTGTCGCTAGCCATTCCTTCCTTTCTTTCTTATCTTTTATTCATTCTTTTTTTTCTTTCTTTTACTTGTTTGTTCGTTCATTGATTCATTCATATATTATGCAACTCCCCGTACGGGAGTCGCCTTGGTGACCCATCGGTCCCGAAGTCTTCCAATGTTGCTATATTCTACTCGGAACGACTATGTTGATAGACTTCCGTTTCATTGTTGTAAACCATCCATTGTTTCATTGTTGTATGCATGAGGAACTCGAAATGTAAACTTGTGCCTTAGCACGAGCGTGGAGTACGGTGCGAGAGTTCTCACATTTTTCATGTTCTGTTCTATATTCTATACAAGCATACAAGATGGGATTATTCCCTTAGCTAGGTGCGTTGAGTCATTTATTAGCATGCGCGGTGTTATCGCCTAGCGATTCTAGTGATAGATTCCGAATTATTATGTGTCTAAGCTAAGCAAAGACGGGTTCATCGGAGCCACCCACCTTAGCGATGTTCGCATCGGCCGAGCGATACTCCGAGCGCGCCTTTGAAAGTCTAAGTCTGGATTCATCTTTAACGGGCCAATGTAAGCCTTGCATCGATTCTTCATCTGGTCGATGCCAACTCTTTGGGTCGACGGCTCGTTTGAGTCGTTGCACTTGCCGTTTGAATCGGCGTTCCACTAGGGCGGAGCGGGTCATTACAATAGCTCCCAACAGAATCTCCTCAAAAGTAGCATTTTTGTTGCTCTTGGTCAAGGACTTGACTTCCTTAACCAAGCCCTTCCTGAACCTCCTAGCCTTCGCTGTCTCGCTAAGGCCCTCCACAAATCTGCCTAGGTGGCAGAACTCTCCGGCGTACTCCTCTACTGTCTGGTTCCCCTGAACCAGGTTCTCGAACTGCGTCTCCAAAGCGCCAAGTGCTATGTCGGAGAAGAACTTCTCCTTAAAAAGTTTCTTGAAAGCCTCCCAAGTCTGCCCCTCTGTACCAACCTTGGGGTCGGTCTGGTACCATGTGCGGGCATGATCCTGCATCTGACTGCCCGATGCTTCTATCTGAAGCCTAGCTGGTATCTCCACGAGATGAAAGATCTCCTCTATATGCTCGATCCATTCGTCGACATATAGGATACCCTCGGTATCCTTGAAGTCTCACGATCGCATCTTCTGAAAGTCTTGAATACCCGGAGTCCTCGACTGGTACGATTGTATCTGCCCTTCCTGTGGGTGGACAGCCACGTTCTCTACTGCCACCATGGCTAGCTGATGGACATTGTCAATACCCTGCCTCATATCTTCCGCCTGGCACCGCTGGGTCTCCATCATCTGGTGCATGAAAGCAAAGAACTGCGCCATATCAACTGTCCCCTGAGGCGGTGGTGGTAGCATCCCCTGAACTTCTGGGTAGTCCTCGAAACCGGTGGAGGAGCACCCCCAAAAGTTGTAGATGTGCCCACCTGAGCTGGAACAAGAGGTACTGTGGTCCCAGGGTCCTGCTGAGTCGGACGAGAAGTGGCAGACCTCTTAGCGGTATCCCTTTGTGATCGTGTCTCCACCATCCTGAAGACAAATCAAACAAAGAATCAATTACTGAGAAAGAAGCGATATAATCAAAGGAGGACAGTTCACTTTCAAAAGAAGGCAATTAGCAGCAAAAATTCGATAAGAGTTTTTCTAATGTGATTGAGTACCTTAACTTATATCCTATATCCTACTGCAGGCTGTAGTGATACTCTAGTTCGAGTACCAGTACAAAATTATACTAGTTGCGACTGAGAGGACCTGCATGGGCCACCACTAAAAATGTGTCACGACCCGCACCCGGTGTAAACCACACCATAAAATATCTCAATACAATCACAATGTCTCAATGACTAGATAAAGATATAAGTCTAATCTAAACTAATGTCAAGTCCTCAGTGACTACTAGATCATGCTGAGGGTCCACGTCACCTGTGTCAACTAGGCCTGCTCTATAGTAAGTGTCGCAGCAATCCTCATCATCTGTAATATTTCACCAGGTCCAGTCAGGACAGGAACGAATACATATCTCTTACACAGATCATAACATGAAAGAAAATATGAAACAAGCTATAGAATAATATACATGAATTGCTGATAAAGAAAGGAGACTATAAAATAGAACATGATATATGGAAATAGATATACATGATATAATAAGAGAACTGAACTAACTACATGGTGTAAAGCACAATCTAGTTATGTAAACTGGCTTAGGTTATACATGACTTTGTTAGTCCCGGGGCTTGATCAAAGATGAAAAACAAATGCAATCGAGATCTGAGATGTCACACAAAACTTTGTAGTGATCAAACTCAAGATCTACGATGGTACAATAAATCAAATAGCCAAATTACAATCTGAAGGAGGGAAAAAGAGAAGAAAAGATCTCTCGTTCTTCCTTGCAAACGTGTTGCAATTGGGACAGAACGAGTTACAATAAAACTAGAGAGAGATGAGAAGAAGAACAATGCTGGGGTGTCAAAACACCGTTGCTCAAAGCAAGATTCGCCCCACACGATCTGCTTCCAGGAACCAGCAAGTTGAAGAACTTGTGGAACGCTCGAAGTCACCTCTGTTCAGACTCCTCGGATGGACTTGCAATGGCTGCAGCAACTCTCTCTCTCTCTTTCTCCTTTTCTAACTTGTAATTTTCGTGGTAGTCACAAAGGAGGCCAGAAGAGAGTATTTATAGAGAGAGGGTGGAAACCCTAACCGCCTCTTCAGTTATGGTAAGATTGAATCAAATCACAAAAGATAGCAACGAATTAATTCTAATCCCACAAAGATAGGAACTAAATTAATTCAAATCCCACAAAGATAGGATCTGAATTAATTGTATTGATTCATCCTTTCCATAACCGATTTGAAATCTGCACAGTCAGCGTAGCCCTCCATGCGGCAGCAGCAGCAGCAGCCTGGCCGCATGGACCGCTTGGGCCACATGGACCACATGAGCCGTATGGACCGCATGAGCCGCATGGACCGCATGAGCCGCATGAGCCGCATGGACCGTATGGACCGCATGGACCGCATCAGCCGCATAAGGCCGTATATGAGCCGCATGCCGCATAAGACCGCATGGCCGCATATGAGCCGCATGACTGCTGACGTGCTAAGTGCAAAGTGCGCCAACAAAATGCCACATTACGCCTCATGAGCCCATGAGCCCGAGCCCGAGCCCGAGTCCGAGTCCGAGTCCGAGTCCGAGTCGCTAAGCCCCGTTGGGGCTTAGCTCCAAGTGGAATAAATCCAAGAGAATGACAAAAGCATTAATGCTTAATCCTTGGAGCCTTATTCTTACCTCCTAGTAAAATCACCCACATGGTTCCCTCCTTAGGGTCACCACCCCATGTGCATCTCTCAACAACACACCCAAGTATATATGTTGAGATAACTCATGGTGCATTTCCGATGTGGGACTAAAATTTACAAGGCATGTTAAGAGCAAGCTCTCTTCATGTAAAGAAAGCACCAACAATCCCCCACATATCACAACATATATATATGTCCAGGGTTGAGCGTTCCCTACAGTAACTGTCCATTTTGTATTAGGATAGATGTCGCTGACGACTTGAATCTTCCCGCATGGGTTAAATAACAATGTGATACAAGAATGGACTACGCCTTGAATTCTGCACCACAATTGTAATTCTTCCCACTCACAAAGTGTAGTTACGTGTGCTTCTGGCTGCACATTAAAGGCCCTGTGCCAGCCTGGTTTCAGTATATAATTTTGGGCGTCTACAAGTTTACCCTCAAGAGACGGCCTGATATCTCTTTCCATACACTATAGGTGAGTTCTTTATTAAAGAGATATGGCATGAAGCCTTGCGCTTCCTTGCGGTGCTACGCCGCTATGACATGGCCTGAAGCCGAGGCATTACCCCTACTTGGGAACCTCATCGTAGTGTCATACTACTGTAGCATGAGGTCACAAGCCTCTTTGTAGTGCCAAACTACCCAGCATGAAGCCTAAGGCTTCCTTGCGGTGTTACGCCACAACGACATGGCTTGCAATGCCGAGGCTTTACCCCTACCTGGGTACCTCATCGTGGTGTCGTGCCACTGTAACATGGGGCCATCCTCCCCTTTGTAGTGCTGTCTACAACTCTTTAATTACGTCATACAGCATTAGGCTACCTGCCTATTTGCGGTGCTACGCCCCTATGACTTGGCTTGCAAAGCCGAGGCATTACCCCTACCTGGAAATCTCATGGTGGAGTCATCCCACTGTAGCATGGAGTTTCACTCCTTGTAGTGCTGCTCTACCATGCTTCCTGTAAAGCACACTAGACATTCACTCTGCCTGAGAACTCATTAAGGCGTTTAAGCCAACCTTCCACAGGATCTGTTTTTCCGCAGAAAAATACATAGTAGACAACAGTGGTTATGGGTCCGTATCCCTTCCATGTTCCATAGAACAAGTACCCACCATTACCTGATAGTTTCCCTAGTCAGTGATCCTCCTTTGAACCAAAAGTTAGATGCCTAGTAGATTTTTCTTTGAACTAATAGCATAAAACTTTTATGGTAGGATTACAAAGACACACTATCAGAATGCCTTCAAGCCCATTTTACAAGCTGTGTCATCGACCAACTGGCGCTTGAGGCCTTTTGTGAACGGATCTGCCAGGTTCTCCTGACTCCGAACATCAACCACTGTAATTATACCTCTTTTGATAAGATCGTGTACTTCCCTGTGCTTCAACCGCACAGTCCTCTTCTTCCCGTTGAAGAGGTCATTTGATGCCACCGCCGCAGTCGCCTGGTTGTCACAGTATATCGGTATCGCCGGTATCTGAGCCCCAACCACTGGAAGATCATACATGAGCTCCCGAAGCCATTCTGCTTCATCTGCTGCAGTTTCAAGTGCATAGAATTCAGATTCCATGGAGGAACGAGAGAGTATAGTCTGCTTCTTCGACTTCCACGATATAGCAGCTCCACCCAAGGAAAAGACATATCCACCTGTGGATCTCTCGCTTTCCACCTCTGAACACCAGCTAGCATCACTGAAGCCTTCCACTACTGTCGGATACCCGTTGTAGTGCAGTGCATATGTCTGAGTTTTCTTGAGATATCTCATCACCCGCTTCACAGCTTTCCAGTGCTCAACCCCTGGGTTGCTTGTGAACCAACTCAGCATTCCCACGACGAAAGCTATGTCAGGCCTTGTGGCAGTGGTTGCGTACATCAAACTTCCGATAACGCTAGAATACTCCAGCTGCCTGACGCTTTCCCTTGAATTTGGCTTCAGCTTCTGATCATACCTGTATGGCGTATCGATCCCTGGAAGATCCTTATACCCATAGCGTGTGAGCATCTTCTCAATGTAGTGAGATTGTGACAGCGCTACTCCAGTGTCTGTCCGGATGATCTTTATGCCCAAGATGACATCTGCATCCCCCAAGTCCTTCATACTGAACTTGGTTGAGAGGAACTTCTTTGTCTCTGTGACACAGCCTATATCCGTACCTAGGATTAGCATGTCGTCCACGTACAGACAAACGATAACTCCTCTTCCATCAGCGAACTTTGTGTAAACACATTTGTCCGTCTCGCTGACTCTGTAGCCGTTTGACTTAATAACTTTGTCAAACTTCTCATGCCACATCTTGGGAGCTTGCTTCAAACCATACAATAATTTCACCAACTTGCAGACTTTGTCTTCAAGACCTTTGACGACAAATCCCTCTAGCTGTTGTATGTAAATCTCTTCGGTCAGCTCCCCATTCAGGAATGCGGTCTTTACATCCATCTAATGTATCACCAACTTGTGTATAGCTGCTAGAGCGATTAACATCCTGATGGTGGTCATCCGAGCTACTGGAGCGTACGTGTCAAAGAAGTCTATCCCCTGTTTCTGAGAAAATCCCTTGGCTACCAGCCTGGCCTTGAACTTGTCAATAGTTCCATCAGCCTTCATCTTCTTCTTGAAGATCCATTTACATCCGATGGGCTTTTCTCCTTCAGGTAGATCTACCAACACCCATGTGTTATTGGAGGTGATAGAGTCAAACTCGTCATTTACTGCCTCCTTCCAGAAGATAGCATCTCTGGTCTTCATCGCCTCATCATAGGTAAGCGGATCTGCTTCCACATGATAGGTGACAAAGTCATCTCCGAAGTCTTTCGGTCTTCTCGCTCGCTTAGCTGACGGCTCTGCGAGTTCTGATACAGGAGTTGTTTCCTCAACAACAGCTTCTTCTTGGACTACTGGCTCATATGAGATTTCAGTCTCATTTGCACCTCCATCATTTTCCGGAATGTCCGAAAGAACAATGTTTTTGTCTTTTGCAAACTTGTCTTCAAAGTATTCAGCATCGCGAGATTCGATGATATGATTTGACTCAATATCAAGAAATCTCCGAGCATCACTCTTCTCGGCATACCCCAAGAAGATCGCCTTCGTAGTCCTTGTCCCTAGCTTCTGAATCTTCAGATCTGGGAGTTTCACATACGCCAGACACCCCCACACTCGAATGACATTCAAGTTAGGTCTGACTTTGAACCAGAGTTCATGAGGAGTTACGTCCGAAGTTGCATGTGGCACTCTATTTAGAATAAAAGTGGCCGTCAATGCAGCTTCTCCCCAGTAGCATTTAGGAAGACCCGCGGTGAGCAGCATAGAGTTCATCATTTCTGTCAACGTTCTGTTCTTTCTCTCCGCTACTCCGTTAGATTGAGGAGAATATGGAGCAGTAGTCTCGCATATGATTCCATGTTCTCTGCAGAACGATGCGAATTCATGAGACCTATACTCCCCACCTCGATCACTCCTTAACCTCTTGAGTTGTTGTCCAGTCTGTCGTTCAGCTTCGGCCCTGAACTCTCTGAACTTCTCGAAGGCTTCGTCTTTAGACTTAAGCAAGTAGACGAACGCGTATTTTGAGAAGTCGTCGATGAAGGTTATGAAATACTTCATCCCGGCCTTCGTGGAGAAATGTTTGAAGTCACAGATATCGGAGTGCACCAACTCCAGAAGATCTGTGCTTCGATTGACCCGATGAAAGGGTTTCCTAGTGATCTTCGTCTGAGCACACACCTCACACTTCTCCACCTTACCCCCACATTTGGAGATAAGTCCTAGACTAGACATTTTGTTAATTCTTTTACAATGAACATGTCCTAGTCTATTATGCCACAACTCAAGAGAATAATCAGAAAATGCAACTGCATTAATATCTTCAAACTGGTTAACAAACTGAATTTTAAACATGCCTTCGGTTTGATAAGCCTTCCCGAAGTATGTTCCTTTCTTGGACATCACCATCTGAACAGTATTGATGTCCATCCTCAAGCCTGCGTTGCAGAGCAGGCTCCCAGTGATCAGGTTCTTGGCAATCGCCGGAACATGCTTCACACCTTGAAGCGTCAGAGTGTTCCCAGAAGTGAGTTTCAGTTCCACGGTCCCGATCCCCAGAACTTCAGCTTGGGCCTGGTTCGCCATGACAACCTTCTCAGATATCGGCTGGTACGTGACGAACCATTCCTTGCCTGAACAGACATGGCAAGTCGCTCCAGTGTCTATCCACCAGTCAGAGTCAACCCCCACAGTTGATACCTGTCCGATCATAGCAACAACGTTAGAAACCAATGAAACCTTATTAGGCTCACCTTTCTCTGATTGTTTAGGCTTAGATCTGCATTCACTCTTGTAGTGGCCTTTCTTGCCACAATTGTAACAAGTCACGTGGGACTTAGTCTTTTGTTGCTTGAAAGAAGGACCCTTCACTTTTAGATTAGCGAAGTCCTTCTTCTTGGGATGAGAAGCCGCCTGCTTCCCCTTGGAATCTCTCGTCTGCACAAGATTGGCTTTAGCCAACTGTTTGGACAGAGTGTCCACCTTCTGTTGAGAACGCATCTCGTCCTCAACATGGATCTCTTGAAGTAGATCTCCCAAGCTAATGTCTAGCTTCTTTCTGTGCATCCTTGCATAGAAGGTACTCCATCCTGCAGGAAGTTTTGAGACGATCCCTCCGACGACAAACTTGTCGGGAAGGGGCATCTCTTCGTCTTCCAGTTTCTGACGCAGCTTCAGAAATTCCTTCACCTGTGGCAGCATTGACTTTTTGCCCTCAAAGAGCAATTTGTGATATTTTTCAACCACAAACATTTTGCTCCTGTTCTTATCTTCTTCATACAGATTTTCCACAGACTCCCATATGTCTCTGGCAAGTTCCTTCTTTGAGTAGGATTCTGCCAGGGAGTCTTCCATAGCATTCAGGATGAGAAGCCTGCAGATGCTATTTTCCCTTCTCCACTTGGCCTGGAGTTTGGTAGCCGCGTTGATGGCGGCAGTAGATCCAGTGTCTGGAACAGAGGGTTCTTCCTCCAACAGAACATGATCAACGTCTTTCAGTTGAAGAGTTAGGTACACCTTTCTCTTCCAAACTTGATAGTGCTCTCCATCGAACTTTTCCAACTTGCAGAAGTCCGATTGGAGGAGCGAAGCATTAATGTTTTCCATCTATACGGATCTTGCTTTGAGATTGTTAGTCCCGGGGCTTGATCAAAGATGAAAAACAAATGCAATCGAGATCTGAGATGTCACACAAAACTTTGCAGTGATCAAACTCAAGATCTACGATGGTACAATAAATCAAATAGCCAAATTACAATCTGAAGGAGGAAAAAAGAGAAGAGAAGATCTCTCGTTCTTCCTTGCAAACGTGTTGCAATTAGGACAGAACGAGTTACAATAAAACTAGAGAGAGATGAGAAGAAGAACAATGCTGGGGGTGTCAAAACACCGTTGCTCAAAGCAAGATTCGCCCCATACGATCTGCTTCCAGGAACCAGCAAGTTGAAGAACTTGTGGAACGCTCGAAGTCACCTCTGTTCAGACTCCTCGGATGGACTTGCAATGGCTGCAGCAACTCTCTCTCTCTCTTTCTCCTTTTCTAACTTGTAATTTTCGTGGTAGTCACAAAGGAGGCCAGAAGAGAGTATTTATAGAGAGAGAGTGGAAATCCTAACCGCCTCTTCAGTTATGGTAAGATTGAATCAAATCACAAAAAGATAGCAACGAATTAATTCTAATCCCACAAAGATAGGAACTAAATTAATTCAAATCCC